>CM045768.1:49496054-49768440 GCA_025200525.1 Camellia lanceoleosa | reverse complement strand
GTTAGGCTAAGAGCATCGTAAATTCTTCCTTTTCGGGGTCCAAGAAAATGGTCTAATTTAGAAAAGATGGACAATTTTTGAGAAAATAGTCAACCTCAATAAAAATTCTCAAAAACTATTTTGGTGAACGTCAATGCTCAACGACATAGAACTTACCTTTAGATACAAGAATTCTGATTGGAGGCAATGAAAATTGCCTCGCTTGAAGAGTTGCACGGCACGTAAAAGTTGCCCTCGGTTTGATAATGATGCACTATGGTAACGAAAGTTCCCTTATTCATATGAATACCGCAGTTTTGTAAATACCTCATTAGTGATGATCACGACGAATCCCCTGATACGGAGACGAATAATAAGATAGTTTAGAACCAATATATGACACAGCCGCTTTGGAAGGAAGCAAGGTTGGGACTTCCGTGGATGAAGGTTTACGATCCCAAACACGGGAACTGCTTCACGTAGCATTTGCAGGTCACAAACCGAACTATCTGGATTCAAGAGAAGGCAAGGATGGTCAAACCATTACATGGACTAAATCATGAAAGTCACGTAATGGACTCTCGAATAAGGTTTACGATCCCAAATACGGAATCAAGTTTTACGAGTCTTAAGCATGTATATACTTGTATTTTAACCTTTCTACTTTTTAGGTTCTAAATTTGCCATGCCTGCTATGGTTTTCGACCTTGTGCCTGCTTTTCTTTTCTTTTAATTCTTTTTCTTCTTTTCTTTTCTTTTTCTTTTTTCTTTTTCTTTTTTCCTTTTGTATATATTTTTTCTGCTCTAACTTTGCTTGGTCGCCTGGTGTTTTCGCCCAATGAAATTTTCTCAAGGGTAAAAGTGTAACAAGTCCATGCCAAATGGTTTTAGTTTTGGCCATCCATGTCCAAAGAGGGTCATATATTGATTTCAAAAGGATTCATCTTTGGCTCTTCACATACTCGACATTTTTAGTTCCCTAATTTAAGGAGGTTTGCCTAGCTTCACAAGCTTCATGGATTTTGCCCTAATTTTATTTGACTTTTGGTACCTCTTGTTCGAGGGTTACTTCAATTTTGGCCACACAGCCCTCTTGATGATTAATTGTTGAGCATTCAACGAGTTCAAGGTTTGAAAACAAATGGATTGAATCTTGGAGGCCGAGATAACTTGAATGCATAATCTCAAGAGCTGTATTCCACATGTGTCTTGCAAGACCGCTGCAAAAACATCTTTTGTTTTGGAAAGTTTTATGAAAGTTTACACATCGCTTTCACGTCAAGATAAATAAGGAACTACTGGATTGCCGGTGGTCCTTCTGCATTTCCACGCTTAACAAGCATGATTCTCCCTCATTCATTAAAGCCTAGTATGCTTACTTTCTCCTCAAATTGATCAAAAATTTTAAACTCAAGAATTTTCCTCGCTTTCATCATCATAGTGTTCAAAAAACAGCTTTTGAAAAACTTGTGGTCAATACAACGAGTTTAGAGCACAAAAGAGCAATGAGGATGTTCCACCATTTCATTCAAATCTTCTCGCGCCAACTAGGCTCAATAGCAATAAATATGGAATATGATAGCCAAGAAATTGCTTTATTCAGATTGCCGTAACCGCTCCACAAAGAAACAGACTTAAAAAGAAAACAAAACAAAGGTTTGAGGTAACAACCTTTAATCACCCTCGACATTCTATACAAGGGACTAACTGCCATATCAAGATAAACCCTACAAGAATCGACTAAACGGGCGAGACAGATCAAAACAAAACAAAGCGCCTAACCTACACCCAAGCCGGTTATAAATCCAGGGCCTGAGATGTCAAAACGCTGACACCACATCCAAAAAATATACCGAGGGTCGCCAGCCAGTGTGGTTGTTACATCAACGGCACCGCAAGATTCCCCAAATCTAACAACCAGAATGACAGCATCAACAGGTGGGTGGAGGATAACCCGGTTTATCGATCAAATCTTGCACTTCAGCGATCGGGCGGAAAACAGCTTATCTAAGACAAGGATCCGGTTTGTTAGGTGGTAGCCGCAGCATAAAGGGAAAAGATCATGTGCGGAGGGAGAGTTTTTTGGGAGAGGCCATGTCTGAGGGGGTTTAGGTGTTTCTTTCTGCCAAGATCTAGAGTTCCTAGACAACGTGGTATGCAGAGAGCGTGAAAGCACCCGCCTCGTGTGGCAGGTATTGAAGTCTCAGAATCTTTCATAGATGCACTAGCGAAGTGCCTGCAAGTATTGCCTTTGACTTTCCGATCTTTCCTGCACGGAGTTGGGAGTGGAGGAACCGTCGCGGCTAGACAAGGCTCATCCTGCCACTCCTGGGTTTGAATCGCTTTCTTCTGCTTAGATGGGAAGATATCATCCATACCTTGGCCATGATTTACTTAATACCCTGCTGCTTATTCATCCTTCGGGCTTTCAAAGCCTCGATCATAGTGCTTGCTCAATGGGATTTACATCCTTTCATTTTGGCCTTCTACCTCCGCCCTCACTCTTGATCGAGGGCTCGGGGTTGATGTTGGAGAAGTCATTAAGAAATTTAAGATAACCTCAAAGTTGGCCGAGCCTCTATCACAATCCGTCCCATTAGGGGAGGCTCATGTACAAAATTCTTAAAGATATGGTGCAAATGCAGGCGGCTTTTCGAGTATTCCGTAAGCGAGATCTGCCAGTGACCTCTGGAGGCTGTCAATCATCCTTACTAATTCGAATGAGGGCTCACGAGTTCGACATAATTGGGGTTCCTCAAACAAAGGCGCTTGCGAACCTCGGGAAGCGATACGGCACATCAACATTGGTCTCACTTGGTAAGGTGATCTTTGATTCATCGCGCTATAACCACGATTTCTCTCAATTCGTGTCATGATAAGTTCATTGATCTTTGAATGCTTACTATGAATGACATTCCGCCGTTTCAACAGTGAGAACACCTGGGCCAGACTAATCTCGAATCGAAAAGAAAATATGCAGATTTTAAATTTCAAACGAATAAACATAGGTATACCGAATACCAGATTTAATACTGGACATCGTTTCAAAAATCATCGCCTAAAACATCGAATCGACACTGGCAGAGTATAATCGCAAAACACCGACATCATGCCCGGTGACTGGAGCGTTCAAACTCACAGACCGGATATGTACGCCTCAGAGAGATATACTTAAAAGCACATAACAAGTAAAAGAGAGCCAAACACCCCATGCTGGGGTAGGGCTTTATCCTATTTTGTCAAAAGGGTTTCTACTACGCACACAAAATGTTTCAAACAACCTAACATCTGCAAGAATCTCGTTCTTGTTTGGAATGACTATTATGGATTCCGATTATGCACTATATTTAATGGTCGGGGTATGGTGCCTCGGTGAATGGGGGTTTTGGTTTCTACACTGGCAAGAGCTCAAGAATCGTCACTTTTATGGCATGCTTTGATAAAGCCAGCCTCTTTAAACCGTCAGAATAAAGATGGCCAACATGTAAAGGTCTTCAGCGCACTGATGCATTGGCGTAATGAAAGTAAATATAAGTGTAGTCAAAAATGATATTACCAGCTCAAGTCAAGCTTCCTTAAACTTCCAACAGAGTCGCCAGAATCAGGACGCGCTCATGAGGGCCTCTCAGCCTTGACTCCATTTGTTACGGTTCTTAATCCTAATCAAAGAGGTCCAAATTTGGCAAATCGTTTAGAAAATAGATTTTGTGTTATGCCAAAACATAGACCTGCTTGCCAGGAGCAGAGTCGTACACTAAATATTTTTTTAATGGGGGAACTGAAAACCCTAACCTGCTTGCCTAAGGCCATGTGGGTCCATCATCACCAAAGTTCGCCCTCAGAACTTGGGTAACATCGTATAATACCTATGAGCACTGCCATGCCCGACCAAGATCGGCCCTACTAATCATGATATCCTGGTTTTGGAAAACATATGCTGCCTATTCGATTAATTAGGCTAGACTACTATGTGATGCTAAAGACAACACAAAAGTATAGACTAGATCACGAATTTGGAACAAAAACATCAGACATCCATTTTGTTTAGAAAATGGTTTGAATTTTGTTATCAAGTAGGGCTAAAAGCATGGATTTCAGTCGAGTCATTCCAATCAAACAATCCAACTTTCACCCACAGTATTCAGCGCTTTATATCATACATTCAGCCATTACGGTAAGCATGTCACGTTGTTAATATTCACACTCATGCTAAAATGAGACAAACATAAAGTACCCTCTTACAATGTACCCAAGCCAAAACAATAAACCGTTAGCAACTGGCTTACGATCCAAGTCCATGTTAACGGCTAATGCAACGCATACGTAATGTCGCTATAATAGGCTTCACCAATCCTAGATGCAGGCGTGACGCAAACAAGCAGCATGTATTCAAGTTAGATTTAAATACTATGCTGCTAGCATGATGTGCCGAGCCCGCGTACGGTAATATCGATGAACGGCGTACCACGACAGCAGACAAGGTATGCTAATTTAAATATGCCCTAATACCAACCATCAAAGTTATGGGCAAAGGAAGAAAGAAGTGGGGTTAAAGACATACGCATTAACGCACCTACACTTATTATAAATTCGCCAAATTTCGGCCGGAGGACCAAAAGAATATGCTGCATTAATTAACCCACAAGCCAATTAATTATTACAGCGCATTAACTAGTTAAGCAATTTAACTAAGCTTAATTTTGGGTTAAAAGGCCCTGTGAAGCAGGTCTAACGTGATACCGATTTCGCCGTAAAACTGCCACGCACAAGTTGCTCGCTTCTGCTCGGCTTCTCCTCAAATTTGCAAAAGTCCTAGGAGCACTGTTGGACAATCGTGAACACCAACGGCTAAGGCAAAATGGCCATCGGCTATGCCGGGATGGTTATCATCGCATCATTGGTTGAGTTGTCACCACTAATTGTTGGCCTGGCCGCACCTGGGTGTAGTCGAACGCCATCTCTATCTCTGGGCAGTAAAACCCATTTTGACAACAAAAGAGGAAAAACATGGCATGACATTGCATTTCAAGCAAATGTATGCACCAACATACTTTTAGACATGTTTATGACTCAGCAGGTATGTTCCTTACTGGCCACCAATCATGATTTCAATGGCATGATTATCAAGAGACCAAGTTGCATTTGATTTTAAATAAATGCAATGCATATAAACATACAGGAACCTTCAACTTATCATGGCTGATCAAGAGGAAAGATGCATGCAATGATATGCAACCTGTATGTTAGCTACATGCTATGAGGACAAGCATGCAAGTATGATCATGGGGCAACATGCAACGCAGTAAGCATGTATGCAATGCCAACATGTGAGTATGCAAGACATGTGTATATTACAACTAAAAGAAGGAAAGAAGAATGCATGCCAAATGCATTAGGATTTAAGCATGCAACACATGCAATAGGCCAAGACGAACAACACAATAAGAAAGCATGCCACAACATCCGAGAATAGGCTTAGACTAATTTAGGGCAAATTCTCAAACAAGCTTCCAAAACAAAGGCCAATATGCTCAAGAACGGAAGCCAAAGACATACAAATAGGCGTATGCAAGGTCCAACACTTGTAGTATTGATAGAGGACAATTTTGCCACACTTTGAAGAGAATAAATGACGGGCTAATAAAGAGATGCATTATAAGTCGAAAATTGCATGGAAAAAGATAAAAGCAAACTAATTAATTAAAGCAAGCAAAGCATGCAACCAAAACTCACATATCTGGAAAAATAAACAAGCCAAATGTGCAAAAGACTACATTACACAAAGACATGTTGAGCATGACCAAAATAATCAGAAAAAAGAGCTAAAGTATACTAAAACAAGCATGAAAGTTTACCGGTTGTATTTAAATCATGCAATCATGTCAAGGCTTCAAAGCACAAGTACATAAATTGCTGCATTACAAGACAAGTATGCTACAAGCATGGTGTGTCTAAACCAAGCAAAAAGAGAGCTATATTGGCGACATAATAAGCACAAAGCCAAATGCAAGGTAATGCCATCACACACTTAAACATGGTGCTCACATTACGAGGCAAAATGGCCCTTTTCATGACAACAAGGAGTAGGTGCCTCCTTCTTGGGACCTCACATAAGGCTCATCCCCTACCACTGAAATCCCTCAAGATTTGCAGTGGTGAGGAGGCCCAAACAAAGTGGTCCCGAGCTCACCAAATGGCACAAAAATAGGGCCTAACAAGGCTTATGAGGGTCAACAACCCCAAATAACAAACACTCTTAAATTAACTATTTAGAACATACAAAAGCAAGAATTTTATATGTTATACACAAAGTCTAAAAATAGCTGCAAGACAGGTGAAAAGCTTTACAAAATGCAAGAGGGTAAAGATTGTTACCCCTTGTAGATCTTCAAAATGGAATATTTGAAACCAACAGATGGTCAAGAGTGCCACATTGTCGGTGGCAACAACCAATGGCCGTTCTTGGTTACGGGTTTGATGCTGGAATGGTTAATGTCATCTCCCTCAACGGCATCAAAGGCAAAACATATGCGTTTGGTGCAAAAACCGCATACAAACAAATTGGTTTAGAGATCCCGAGAAGCCAAAGACGTGGCCGAGGGGACTCCGGGAACTCAAGACAAACATGTCAATGGACGTATCTCGAAGAGCCAACGATGACGCCCAAGTTCTGAGGACGGTCAAATATGGGTGCTCCATGTTTTGCCTCTACTACTATCCCTAATTGTAGGCCTCCACCCAATTCTCAGGCGCCAAATTAGGTCTTTCCCTTAGGCATGCAGTGTTTTATCGGTTCATCAAAGACTTTAGTAAGATATCACGCCCTTTGTGTAGTTTACTTGTTAAGGACGATCTTTATCTTTGGATTAGGCATATTAAAAGGTGTTTAAAACACCGAGAATGGCCCCTCACCACCGCCTCAATCATGAAATCACCAGATTGGTCGCTTCCTTTGAAATCATGTGTGATGCCTCCGACATATTTTGCCAACAGGTACGGGCCAAAGGGGTCATCAAGGCACCATTTGCTATATATCGTGCTAGTTGCACTCTCTCAGATGCACAATTGAACTACACTACCACCAGAAAGAGTTGCTAATCGTGGTCTTTGGTTTAGATAAATTTCGTCCTATCTTCTAGGTTCCAAGGTCAGTCTTCATCGATCATGTCGCTGCATTGTGATTTACTATCAAGAAAAGAGACCAAACCTAGGTTAATTAGATGAACTTTGTTGTTTGTGATTTTGGACGAGATCCATGATAAGTAAGACCGAGGAATGTGTGGCATCACTCTCCTCAATCTCATGAGTATATTAGTGACTTTATTTTGCACGTATCTATTTCCATGAACAACCTTGAGCCGCCATGCCAGCTCCCCCATAGTTTGTACATATTGTGAATTGATGAAGGACAGGGCAAATTCCAAGAAAACTGGCTATCTACAAGACAAAGACCTGGATTCTTTTCAAATGTATTATTTTTGGGAGGATCTTGAGTCGTTAAATATTGGTTCACCAAGTGATCCGTGTGTAATCGAGAGTATAAAAGTAGTATTCTTACATTTTGTCATTCTTCTACATGGTGGTCATTTATGGGCATAAACGGGCCAAGCAAGATTTTATGGGTAGCGGTTTTATTGGTCCATAATTTTTAATGATGCCCATTAATTTTGTAGAACTTGTTTTATGTACCATGTTAGGGCCAGGTTCATACCCTGCCGTGATATAAGCTAATGTCCCCTATTCTTGCCAGTAGATATTTGATGTCTGGGGATTGATTTTATGGGGACCTTTCTGTCATCATTCGGTTTGAGACATTCTCTGGCAAAGAATTATGTGGTTCAAGTGGGTGGAGGCGAGCAACTACTGAATAAAACGATCATAGAGTGATAACAATCAAATTTTTGCATTTAAACATCTTTGTCGTTGGGGTTTCTTGTGAGCCATATTGTTATCAGTGGTACGATTTTTGTAACCACCCTTTGAGTTGGTAGTCAAGAAATACTTATTACCTGGCAAAGTTGGTACTGCACCACCTCAAACTAGTGGCCAAGGAAGTCCTGAAATAGGGAGGTAAAGCACAGACAGGAGAAATGGTAGAGGGCCAGAGAAAGATTGGTCACAATCCAAGGATCGATGCATCATGGGCCCAATGCATTGCTTATAAGATACCCATTGGGATGTGTCAAATACATAGGGCGATGTTTGGCAAGGCTCATCTCCCCGTTGAACTTGGAGCACCGAGTATCAGGGTCATAGCTAGTTTAATTGAGCATGCAGGCCGCTACTGGCTCAATCCAGAAATTGCAACTCCAATGAATCGGAGGAAACCAAATGACGATAAGGAGAGTTTGAGGAATTTTAAAGCTCAAATAAAGAATTCCATGACAAGCACATTAATATAACTTTGAACCCGGCCAAAAGTGTGGCTTTTTAATCAAAATTGAGACTTTTCCGTAAGCTAGATCAAGACGATGGACTCCTTTGTGGGTTGCTGAGGCATTATTCATGGCGCCTGCTGGAGGGTAAGATCCAAACACCGCCACACTTTCAAAGTGAATGGCCAAAGACTAAAGCCATATATACAGGATTGTAATAGGATATAGATTGAGTCCATTGCTTTGATGGACCTTTTTTACTTGCGATTGATAGATTGTTTCTTGTCTTATTTCCTTCCTTTTATTCTATTATGTTTTCTTTGTTCTCATTGTGCTTATTTATGCCTAGAGACTTTAAACTCTCTAAAGGTAATCTTTGGTAAGAAGCTCGGGTTTTGAACAAAGATCTCATTTATCCTGCATAGCCATCTAACCGTTTATAGTGAGTCTCTAGGAGACCAATCGAGATGGTGGAAATTAGGAGTCTTAATGGCAAAGCCAGAACACAATGTTTGAATTTCAGATTAGAGTCTCACGAATACCTAGGGGTGTGGAGATTGCTTCAAACTACCCGATTGAACTCTATATGGCACTACAGGTTGAAGTATTTATGCCCCGACACTGGATACCAAATCAACTTTAGTCTCACAGCCCCGCCGAGTATTGGGAAACATGCTTAGGTGCAAGACTTTGTTTTTCGCTAAAGATTATACCTTGTTAGGCATTCCGATATTTCTAAAGTGCTATATTTATTTCGGACGCCAAATGAAGGTGGAAATGTTGTTATGCTCTTTGGGTTGTACTTGGTTTTTATTTTCTTTTTCTTTTATCTTTTAAAATATATTTATATATATAGTTATACTAAGAAATGTTGTTTTTGCATGTTGGGTTAAAAAAAATATATATATATATATATTGCACGCAAGTGGAATACCTCTAACGGTATGTAAAAAAAATCATCACCTGCTTGTGTATAACATTAAATGCAAGTGCAAGTGAGAAGTGCGGTTGGTACACCGTGACGCGTGCCCGGCGCCTGTGACGCGGCGTAAATTGCTCTTTCAACAAAAAAAAGAGAGAGGAGGGATCACGATGCGGCAAATGCTCTCAGACGCAAGGGAATGGTGAATCTAACATCCGCATACTACTTTATATGCAAAAGCGTGGCCTGGTGCGGATATTTACACGCGCGTATATTCCTCGCGACGTAGTGATTTGACGCTAAATATAAAAAAATTTGTTTTTTTTTTTTGTTTTTTGTTTATTATTATTTTTAATTTATTTACTTATTTCCAAAAAAAAATATTTAAAAAATTAATTTCTTTATTTGTTTTTATTTCTTTTATTTTATTTATATAAAAATTAATTATTAATAAAAATTAAATAAATAAAAAATCGATTTCTTTGTCAACTTCTTTTATTTATTTTATTCTATTTATTTTATTTTATTTTCATTTTAAAAAAATTGACCTTATCACTTCCAATCCCCTTTCTCTCTCACAATCACTCCTCAGATTTTCTTTAACCCTCTCTACCTCTTATCTATCTCTATCTCTCTCTCTCTACAACCCATAAACCCACCAATTCATCACACTCACCATCACCAACCTCTCAACTTCCTCAAATTCTCCTTCCTTTCTTCCTCACCACCATCTCAATCAACATATCATTATTTCCTCTCCGGCTCCATCTAATCTCCTACATCATCATTTTTCCAGTCAACTGGGTCCTTCTTTTCTCCCTTCTTTTCCCCACTATTTTGAAGTGTAATTTTTTCTTTTGTAGATTTGTGGGTGTAGGACTAAATATGTAGAGTTTTTGTTTTTTTTGTTTGTTGTTGTTCATTCCATGGTCATCCTTTAAAAATAAAAAAATAATAAATAAAAAATAAGGGGTTCTCTTGCATAATTTTAACCATGTTTATTCATAGTGATTTACTTATTTATTTGAAGGCTGTTTATTCTTTCATTATTTTATTATATTTATTATATTTGTAGTGTTTATTTAGTTGTAAAGTACTTATTTTTTGAAATAAGTGTTTATTAGTTTGTTCATCTCAAAAAATAAAAATAAGAAAATAAAAAGTTTAGCTTAGTTTATTTTATTCTATAATTTAGTTATTTTATGTTTAGTTTAGTTTATTTTGTTTTATAGTTTAGCTTATCTTATTTTTTTGTTATTTTATTTTCATTATTTACTTGATAGTTTAGTTATTTAAATAGTTTAATTTCAAGTATTTAAATTCATTTAGTCATTAGTTACTTGAAAAATAAAAAAAGTCAAATTGTAATGTTGTTCAAAGAGTTAATTTATTTAATGTCATTTTTTTATTCATTTATTTATTTTTTTTAATTTATATATATATATATATATATATATCAAAAAAAAAAAAAAGAAAAAAACTTAGAATTGTATGTATAACAGGCAAACTTGTACTTTCTACATTTTGCTTTATTCTCATAATTGTCCTACTTGGTCTCTGTGGTCTATTTGCTTTTGGTGCACAGATATGCAGATTCATTATCCACCGGGCTCTGCAGAAAGGCCAGAGGTCTCCACCTCATCGGCCCGGGCCGCCACCGGCCAAGCATCACTGGCCACCACCATCACCACCATCTCACCACCACCATGAGTGATTTCTACTACCACCGAGTGGGCTTCATGCCCGCTTGGTTAAGCTCACGCATTAATATTTCATAATTTCTAATGTGATCTTTACGACTTCTTTAGGCTGCTGAACAAATTTTTGAACCCGCAAGAACAATTGGGCCTTTGCATCAGGATATCTAACTTATCTCCTTTTTGTCCTGGGTATTTAATTTCTTCACTGTAATCCCCCATGGTCACCACCGGAGCCCGTCATTGGGCCCAATTATCGATGGTCATCTCGTCAAGATCACCGAATCCATGATTGGCTTTATACGTTAGGTTCTCTCCAAGACGGAATACTAGCCCTTCCCGAAGTTAAGGATCAACAACCCATACATAGCCTCATCTAGTTAATACTTCCTCAAGGGCTCACGATGACACCCGCCACATGTTACGACGGGCGTTTCGCCCGTCAGTTGCTATTCATATTGATTCCGTGGTCCATAAGAATGCCTCTTCCACTTGGGCATAAAGTCGAGCGCCTGCTTGGAGTTTGTTCAAGCCATACTCCATTGGTTAGCATGGCTATCGTGTTCCACGGCGCATATCATCTTGAACCATATGCTAAAATTTCTGCGGGAGGCAGCTCACCAATCATGGTGAAACCCGACTTCTGGCTGCCACTATTTGCTAACTTGTCGACAGCCGATTGTCTTTGAAATTTGAAACTGCCTCTCCATGGATTCGAATGAGAGAGATTGATAGAAACTTATCTAACTTTAATGCCACGGACATGGCGGCATAGCATATCTAAATATCCTACAAAGAAGTTGGGTGCCTTTGTTGATGAAAGTTTAGGACCCTGGCTCTATGACCAAACACTTTATGCCTCTTCCTGCGGCCTCTCCAAGGACCCATTCTACATGACTCCGGCAGGAGTATTTATAGTCGCAACCCGACACTTCGCGGATTAGGGTCCTGACACTCTTTGTGATCACCACCAGAGTCTCGTAGCTGGTTACGCATGGATTTTTCGTAGGCGTATAGAGACTATTCTCAAGAGGCCTTCGACTAGCTATATATGCCCACCAAGCTTTGACATTCCAATAGTCGGTTGCATCTTAATGCAAACTCGAATTTTTATACCTATCAGAGAGTCTGAGCCAACAACATTTTAATCAGCTCATTCACCAACGGGTTCGAGATGAAGCCTTTGAGACGCTGATCTTCGATGAAACGCCTTGTTTGGCTCAAAGCATTTCGCCAACAATTTCAGCTTAAAATCACTTGGATTCTCCTCTAGACTGCCTATATTCTGCTTTGTCTCTTTTCTTTTTATTTTTTTTTAGTTATTTCTTTTTTCTTTTTTTTAAACAAAAAATAATAACAAAATAATAATAATAATTTGTGAAGATGTGTGTGTGTGTGTGTGTTACTATATGCCTACACACAGGATGTGCACCTACAATCTCTAGTAATCTTCTCAATTACTCTTTACTTTTCCATTGAGAACAATGTATATATTCAAGTTGAGGCATGAGGGTTATATTTTCTTTTGTGCATTTCTATATTTGGCTTCATATAATTCATACTTATACACATTGCATTCACTTGATTGCATTACTTCACTTGATGTGACTTGTTATTTGCTAGTAAGGTGATGATATTTGCATATGTTAATTGGATAGCATAGTGGAGCTTGTATGAAAAGGGTTTATTGGGTAGATACTTGCATGCGATGTTTTGCACTCTAGGAGAGTTATTTGTGTGTTTGTGGTATTAGTACACTTGTCATGGTGAGTATGCCTTAATTCATGAACACACTATCATAGCCCATGTGATCTTTTATTATAATCTCTGGTATACATCATTGATAATAGCTAGGGTTGCGAAAAGAAATAAATGAGGAGCCAGATCCTTTAAAAAATATTAAAAAAAAATACTTGACTTATTTGGGTTACGTACAGCACCTTTTTAACTCGAAAGTTATTAAGTCTGTGAGATGTCTTTTACACCTAGTACCCTAAAACCGATACGGTTTGGGAGTCATTGGCCAATACTTGCTACATGGGTTAAATTAGAAAGCAGGAATTTAGACATTGCAGTTAAGGAAAAATAAGAAGAATGACTTGTCTCAAATTGGGAAGCCCTTTTGCTCAACCTTCGAGTTATTAAGCCCAGAGGGGGTGTTAACTTTACACCTAGTGCCCTAAAACCGCAAAAATGGGTTTGGGAGTTATTGGCCTAATGCTTTGTTACATGGGTTGATTTAGAAAGCTTAATGGATCAAAGACATTACACAGGTCATTAAAAAATTAGAATTTAAAAAAAAACTTTTGCGAGAATCTTACTCAGTGAGCAGTTTAGTTTTACATCTATGTTGGGTGTTTTATGAGTTACATTGGGCTATTATAGTGGAGTAGTTAACTAATATAGGTGCACCTTACAGAGGTCTTGATGATTTAATCTACTAGCATGCACAGAAATACAGGGGACTTTACTTTTGTATTAACCAGATATGGTTTTGAATCGTTAGGTTCCTTCATGCTTGTCCCACTTGTGCAGCTTAATGACTCATTATGTCTCAATATCCTGCTGACCCGTAGTGGTGTCATAAGTTGATTGTTAGGTGGAGTAGTTGTGATCAATTGTTTGTTGAGTATATATGAATATGTTAATGTTTGTGGGTATCATTTCTTAGAAACCCTCATGAGACTTTATTCTATCCACTTGGGGTAACTTTGTGGTTTAAAGGCTTGTCGATATGTTAAATGCAATCGTTTTCCCACAAAGAGGAAATAACTAGATTTTATTTTATTTTATTTTTATTACTTGCTTGAGGAATGGCATAGTTGTAAGATTGAGAGATGTGATTAAGGCAATTAATACAATATTAAGACTATTAATTAGGATCTCTTAACTTTACTAGCTTGTCAAATATACTTTATGTGTGTTTAATATCAATCGGGTTGTACATAATTTGAGGACATAAAATGGGCAAAAAGCGCCGAGAATTTGGAGGAAAAAATAGATTCACGTGACGTCAAAGTTGATTTTGTCCGCATGTGTGTTGACTGCATTTTCCTCCAAATTAATCGGCTTTTTTTGCCCATTTTTATAACCGACTAGCTGTACAACCCGATTGACATTAAACACATATATAAAGTATACAGCAAGTAAAGTTAAGAGATCCCAGTCAATGCTATTTCGATATTGTACAATTCGCCTTTAATATCCTGAATCACTGGGTTACCTGAGAGGAATTGTCGACAAGCACATTCTTATTAAAAAACTTACGGTAAGTTGTTGTTGATCTGTTGCCAAGCGAATGAGGGAGTAGCCTCTTCAGTGCGTTCCTCTTGCCTTTAGGTCTAGACAGTTTGGAAGCAGGCGATGGCCCTGCGTCATTGTTTGTTGATTCCAAGATTTTTAGACGAAGATCATGGGAAGACCCCACCTCCAAGGAGATATATAGCACTTCTCCATTCCATAAGTGGGAGAATATGGTTGTCTCTCTTGTGTGATCGCCTCGGTGTAGTCCCCCCAGCCTATGCCCATAAAACATTTAGTAGTTCTTCCACCCCATTTGCCTTTGGCCTTCTCCAACCGCTTCATTCCATTGATGACCGTCTTGTTGAGACACTTGACTTACCATTGCCTTGAGAATGGTAGATCGAGAGAATTGCTTACTAACCTAATTTACTAAGTCAGAGCGAGAACTTCACGAAAACCTTTTCTATCAAATCGGAGTGCCTTTAGTCGGAATAATAGGGATGCCAAACCTAATGTGACACTCCTCTGGCAAATAACACTTCTTTTCATGTCGCCTTCCTTTATGTTTCCCTAAGGCTTCAATCTTCCACTACGTTTAGTGAAATAGTTCGATTAAGCGGCAACGAAGAACCTTTTTTAGCGCATTACCCTTGCTAGAGGTCCAACGCATGTCTCAGACCACATTATTGTGCAAATGGCCATGGACCTGAGTGAAAGGAGTTAGGTACTTGGTTGGTTGATGAATGAGTGAGGCAAACCTTTGACACTTATCACATTTTGGACATTTATCATTGGGCGATCTTTTTGCACACACGCAATGGCCACGGTTTTCCCGTGTTGATGAGGAGCTCGAATGTGCCAGGACTTTGACTTCGAGCAGATACGCCACAGATCCCCTCGTGGATTTCATAAAGAACGTTCTCCACAAGATTGGGGTGAACATGCGAAGATATGGACCAAGGTAAGACTTTTGTAGAGCTTGCCCTGGCTGTGAGACCCAAAATCGCGCCACTTCGGTGCAGCCTTGTTTTATGGCTAACTTTCTTGTCATCCGGAAGGGCACCATTTTTAAAAAGGCAATGAGAGGTCCATCCGGCTCGGAATCGAGAGTCAACACTGAGAGGACCATGTTGGGTGGATTAATGATGGGTCGAGAATACAATTCGACCTATGTCGTCACGACCATTTATGGAGTCCAATCAAGAAAAGCCAAGAGCCAATTTGGAAACATCGGCGATGGCTATTTCCATCATGAATTTTCACAACCCTGATAGCTTGAAATTTGCGGATCGGTGCTTGGCTTGTTCCTCAGGATACCATCTAAGGTCATCATGAAGTTCAGTATACTCCGGTCCGATTGGTTCACCACAAGTTGGGAGTCACTATAAACAAAGCTTAACTCCTCTCTCTGCGTTAAAGTGTTTGGTATGTGCAGACCATTAAGCGAGCCTCGTGATTACGCCGTTGTTAGAAGCCTTCCATCCAGTCTGACGGCTTGCTCCCAAACAAACACCTCTGGTGAAATAAGGACCATTCCCACTCCAGAACCCTTTTGGTTGGAAGATCCATCAACGAACAGCTGCCAAACATCTCCAATGAAAAGTTTTCATGCCTCAACGGGGGTTTGATGTGTGTTATGGATTGCGGTTATGCTAAGAATGAGCACCGCCGAGGCGGTCAATGCAGGTGAATTCAATACGCAGTGCCTTCTGCTAACACTTGAGCTTTGATAGCAATCCATGGCTGGAATTTCATGTCAAACTCCCAATTCTCTTGCCCCTTCACTGGCCCCGACCGAGAAATCGCCCGTCATTTCGGTGAACAACGACTTTAGAGGGTACTATGTGAGGACATTGATAGTGTGTCCATTAAAATAGTGAGCAAATAGAGGCGTCATTAGGGCGATGTCACCTTCTCTAGTGGCGTATCTAGTTTGGCATCCAAGAGGGTTTTACTAACAGTATCTTGGCTTTTGTTCCTTCCCTTTCTCTCTTGCTCGAGGCGCACTCACAGCGTGTCGAGATGACAAGTAAAAGAAAAGAGCTCTTCGTTAGGAATGGAGTAGACAAAAGAGGAGAGAAAGAAAGATGCTTCTTCAACTCTGTGAGTGCTTGAACCTTGGTCCTCTATTCAAGTCTATCTTCTTCTTTAGAACTTCCCTAAACCTACCCAATGCATTTTGAGGCATTCAAATGAAGCTTAATGGGTCTTTAGGATTTGGAACACCTCCTTAAGTCTCTCAGATGATGTTTGGCCAATTTACTTTTGACCACCATGTCATCTATATAGGCCTCCATAGTCTTGCCTAGTTGGTCCTTGAATATTTTAGTGACCATCCGTTGATGAGTCGCATGTGATAACCTCCCCGGGTTCGTATTATGCTAATTGGCCCTTATTATAAATGTGATTATGTGTTTGATATGATTACGTGCTATTTATGTGAAAATGTGTGGTTTTGAATTTATCATTCACCGGAGGAATATTTGTTTGATTATCTACTTTGAATTTAAATTGAAGGCCCTATCATGTCGGCCGCCCAAACTAAAATTAATTGGCACTTTGTGATCGGTTGCCAGAATTTTTAGAACCTACAATAAAATTTAATCGAAAATTGATTCGAATCAAAATAATTAGATTCAGAACGGTTAATTAAGTGCCATTAATTGGCTATAGTCAAATTTGATTGAATGGGGTTATATAAAGGGCCTTATTATATTGGATTCCTCTCTTTTATATCATTTTGGCTGAGATCAACTCTCTAAAAAAAAAGAGAACCGACTTTGAGAGAGAGAGAGATGAGACATCCTTGTGCATTTTGGCTCAAGATTTTTGAATTGGGAAGGCTAGGTGCAAGATTTGACCACAATTGTGAGAATTAAGGCTCCTATGTGAGTAATCTACTGTGACAACCCTCACCTTAATTACTGCTAAACTGTGACTGAACATGATAAGTAATTGATCAGACTGAAATTCTGAATTTATTGCATAAGTGTGTTATCTTAATTGTATTCTATCGTTTTATGTAGATTGATGCATTTGTGTATTTAATTTTGAATTGCGAATTGAAGGTCTATTGGCGTAGAATCGGAAATCAATTGGTGTTTTATGTTAATTAGAATTTATAAGATTTTATGGTAGATTTAATTTGAAATTGATTTGGAATGATTAAATTAGATCAAATAATGTTGAATCACATTAGTTGCTTTAATTACCCTTTTGCCACTTAGTGGCCTAATTCACCAACACTCCTCACACCCTATATTTGTTGATGCACCACTATTATTCATCTTCTTGACCTCAAAACCATGAACAAGAGAGGGAGAGTAGGAGAAGTTTGGCTTCAACAAGAATTAGCCTGGAAAATTAGAAGACTTGATGGTGATTGCAAAAATTAGACCTCCATACTTGGAATTCAAGACCCTAGGTAAGGAATTCAACCTCTCGGTGTGTATTTAAGTTGTTACTTGCATGGTCCATGGTAAATTGGTGATCTAAGTCAAGAATTAATTTGTAAGAGTTGAATTGTGAGCTAATTCACGCATGTATGTCCTTATATTGAAGTCTTGAGGTCGTTTTCATGGAAATTTCTACATGTGTCACAAGCCCGCGAGGGACCTCGGCTACAGTTCGGACTCCCCTTTTTTTTTTTTGTTGCGGTTCTTAATCTGAACCAAAGAGTCCAACTCTGGCAAATCGTTTTGAGAAAAACAGATTTTGAAAAGAAGTGCCAAACATGGACTGCTTTGCCAAATACAGAGTCGCCACCTAAATATTTTTTAAAATGGGAAATTTAGGAAACCCTGACTCGGTGCCGAAGGCCACGTGTCCGTCATCACCAAAGTTGTCTTGGCTCGGGAGCTTGGGTACGATCGGGGAAGGTCAGCTATGAGCACCCCCTTTCGCCCGGTCCGAAGACCGGCCTCTACTAACCATGATATCCGATTTTGAAAACGTTATGTGTTCTTATTCCGGTTATTAGCCTAGAATTACTATGTTATGCGCACAGCAAACAAGTATAGACTAGATTGCCTAATTTGGAAACAAGCATTGCATATCCGTTTGTTTTGAAAAGCGCTTTGGAATTTGCTACTCGCAAGTAGGCTAAAACCGCAGTTTCAGCGAGTTTTTCCAACTCAAACAATCAACCTTCACCCACAGGCATTCAAACAGTTTATCTCATATAAGCATTTAGCCACATGGTAAGCATACTATCAATGCAACACTCACACGCATGCGATATGTTAAAGCGAAAATACTTACATCGTACTCCGTGCCAAAAAAATAAACTAGGTAGCAAACATGCATGTCCTAGTTCATGTTAAAATGACTAATGCAACACAAGCAAAATGTGATGAGGATAGGCAAGCTAATCTCACGATGACATGTGAAATGCTACAACTAACACGTATTCAATTTGGAAATTGAAATACGGATGGGATTAGAATGATGCGCCGAGCCGGTGCATGTAAGACAAATGAATGGATGCATGCGCATGCATTGCATGAGGTATGCTAATTTAAGCGTGCTAATACTAACCATCAAAGCGGGTAAATAAAATGGAAGAAAGAAGTGGGGATTGGAAGACATACACCACTCACGCACACTTATTACAGATTTGCCCTCACCCGGTGGGACCAAATAAATAATACAAATTAATTAACTACGCAAGCTAATTAAATATTACAAATTGCCTAATCAGTTAACAAACTAATTAAACTAGGAAAAGCAGTAAACTGCCTCGGGAGAGGCGAATCTGGCGCATGCTCAGATCTGCTTTCGGAAGTGCATGACCATGCATAGTCTGCCTCTGTTTTCCCTGCTCTGCCTCTCTGAAGACTGCCAAAGTCTCAAGGATGCCTCTCTGGATACTGGGAATCATCACCGGCTGAGTAGAATTACCACCGGTAGTGAATTGTGGTCACCGGCACAAAATGAATCCATCGGCTGGTGATTTACTGCCCGATCGGCAATATCTTGCCGATCGGCAGAATACTGTGAGAACACGCAACTCATAGCAGCAGAGGACAGAACTTGCGGCAATACAATTCAAGCAATGTATGCACCAATCATGTCCCCTATCATGTTTGTGACTCAAAGGGGCATGTGTCTCGATTCTCGGACCACCAATCACGCATTTCCATGCATGATGGCCCAAAGAATCAAGTGTGCAACTTTCATGTCAAATGAAATGCAAACCAAACAAACGAACCAAGGCCCAATTCCTATCACCAAGTCAAGGAACAAGGCATGCATGCAAGATGCAATGCAACCTAGGCATGCAAGCTAAGGATGCAACATGGCATGGCAAGACACTTATGCAAGCATACAAGCAAACATGAGGCAATGCAAACTGATGAAAAGGTGGACTTAGACATGATTTAGGCAACTCTAAATAGGCCTAAAACGGTAACCAAAAACCAAGGAATTGGGATCAAACATACATACACACATGCAAGTAAGTTGGACCAACACTTAGGCATTAAATAAGCAACTCTAAGGCACACTTGAAAGGGGATATCATAGACAATTAGCATGCAACATAAGCTCACGAAAATCATGTTAAAACATGGTGCCAAACCAAGCAACAAGGCAAGCTAAACATGCAACAATAGTCCAAGCATTCAAGGCTCACCAAAGAAGCAATGGACTACACTTAGTACAACCACACATGGCAAGACTTAGGCAACCAAAAGAGTTTTAACACATGAAACTAAGCCCAAAAGACCAACTAGATAGCATCTAGATGGTTTGAATTTAAAGGCATGCATAAATACTAAAACATGGAGCATGCAAGGCAAGGCAAACATGTCAAAGCTTCAAAAAAGGCATCAAGGCAAACATATGAGCATGTCAAAGGGACTGAAATAACATGTAGGGTGGTTCCAAACCACCAAAATAATGCAAGCAACACATACCACACATTCACATACTTGAGCATACAAGCTCAAATACAAAGGAGCTATACTAAGCATGCCAAGATTAACCCAAACAACTATGGACAGACCTAAAACATGGCAAAATGAGCACAAAACCTTCACAAGGCTAAACCTAAAACATGCTAGAGCAAAGGCTAACAACCTAAGGCATATTAAGGCAATAACAAGGCATTACATGGTAGGTATGCTAAGTATGCATGGTGTACCAAAACCAACACACAACAAGGTTATATCATGGCATAATAAGCATGGAAAACAGCAAGACATGATCAATACACACTCTAACACGATGCTCCCTCAAGAGGCCAAAAAGGGTCCCTTTCAAGGACAACAAGGAGAGGGGGTGGCCCTCCCCTTTTAGAGACTTCAAGGCATCATCTCCACCACTGAAATCTCTCAAGATTTCAGTGGTGAAAAACAAACACCAAAGTCTCGAAACTTGCACAAAAATAGCACAAAAGGGGCCTTACAAGGCTTAGGAGGGTCAAACAAACCCAAACCACAAAACACTCTTAATAAACAATCAAGAGGGCAAAAAAACATTACTTTTTTGTATTATACACTAAGCACACAAACAGCTCTAAGATAGGTAGAAAAGCAATGCAAAATGGGGAATAAAGGAAAGTTTCTCACCCTTGTAGACCACCTTCACAAATGATGCTCCAATAGCCCTCCTTGGCTTGAATCGACTCCAAAACACCAAAACCAGCCCCTTAGAACCTCAGTAGCCAAAGGAAGGTGAAGCACTAGGTGTTTGTGTGCAATAGTATGGACTAAAACACCTAGAACACAAAAGAGAAAAAAAGAGATAGGAGATATGTATGAACCCTAACCCTAAAACTAGGCTTCTCTCTGTTTTTCTCTCCAAAATTCTCTAACCCCTATGCCAAGAGAAGAGACCCTTCTCTTATAGGCAACAAACTTGTAAAGCTTATACAACAAGCTTACAAGGAGGGCATCCTCCATACACGTGTATGGAGGGAACCATCACCACAGTTGTCCTAAAATATCTGCATAGCGAGATGAGCGATGTCGGTTGGCCAAAAATGTCATTTTGACAAAAATAGTGCCGACAACAAAAGAGTGCCAGGCCACATACATTGCCGGTGGCAACAAAACCCGGCCGGTGGCCTCTAGCCCTGCGGTGGTGTGTGGGGATGCCTCACAAGGCATTCCTGCCCCTCAAGGCAAAACACAAGTGTTTGGTGCAAAACTAGACACAAAGCGGTCGAGGATTGGAGATCTGAGGCGGTAGCGTGGCCGAGACCTCGGGAACTCCAAACGAACACAAACATGGATAATCACCGAGTGTTCAAGCGGTGGCGATCAAGTCTTGAGGGCGGTCAAAAATGGGGTGTCTCTGATTGCCTCTTTGTGAACTTCGAAAGTCATAACAATGGCGATAGTGAATGTCAAAGCCAGAGGCGACCCATTTTGACAAGGCGAAGACTTGGACAAACATGCAAGATAAACAAGGTATCTTGAAAGCGGGGCAAAATGCAATTGAAAATGCAAGAAGCCGAGCATAACTTATGATCATGCAAAGAAAGGCATGTAAGCACACATACAGATTTTAAGCTAGCATACACCGGACTACACTACAATGCGAAAGGATGTAAGAGAATTATGTAATTCTCATCGTCTCTGGAGGATACAATACAATGCTGTGCGGCTCGTCCGGTTCTGCCGGCCTCAAATGAACCGTACATACAATATCGTGCTGAAAAGAAAACAAACTTACGGTACAATGTCGTTAGCAACATGCATGACAATGCAAATGAAAGCAAGACACAATGCAAATGATGAACCGCATGCTAATGCAAATGGCGACACGCATGCCAATGGAAATGAGGCACACATGCCGATGAAGAAGATGGGGCACACTGCCAATGGAAATGAGAACGCATCTTGGATGAAGATGGGGCACACATGCCAATGGAAATGAGACACGCATGCCGATGAAATGAGGCACACATGCCAATGAAAATGAGGCACCGTGCCAATGCAAATGAGGCTGCGTGCCAATGCAAATGAGGCACTGCGTGCCAATGAGAATGAGGCACTGCGTGCCAATGCAAATGAGGCACTGCGTGCCAATGAAATGAACTGCGTGCCAATGCAAATGAGGCACATGTGCCAATGAATGAGGCACGTGCCAATGCAAATGAAGACATGCGTGCCAATGCAAATGAGGCACACATGCCAATGAGAATAAGGCACCGCGTTCCAATGAGAATGAGGCTGCGTGCCAATGAAAATGAGGCACACGTGCTAATACGAATGAGGCACACGTGCCAATTCAAATGAGGCACACGTGCCAATGAGAATGAGGCACACGTGCCAATGCAAATGAGGCACACGTGCCAATGTAAATGAGGAATGATGCAAGTGTGATACGCATGCCTCATAAGATGCAAAATAATACCAATGAGACACGCATGCCTCATAGGAATGGAAAATGATACGAGTGTGACACACATGCCACACGGAATGTAAAATGTAAATGAGACACGCATGCCTCAAGGAAATGCAAAATGATGCAAGTGTGACACGCATGCCACACGGAATGTAAAAATGATGCAAACGGACTTAAATGCGTAACAACGCACGTGTTTCGGAATGCATGACAATGCATGGTAAGGGAATGCACGACAATGCGAACGATGCGCGAGGCGATGTATGTATTGAAATACATGACAATGCTTGTAATAAAAATGCAATGACAATGCATGAGAGATGTGCATGACAATGCAAGGGGTGCGTGTTACAACGCATGTAGTATGTGCATAACAATGCAAGCGTGGCGCATGATAGCGCGATGTAATGCACGAAATAGTCGCGATGAACGGCGTTAGCGCATGCAGCAACTTTGAATCTTGTAAAAGGCAAAAAGGATATCAAAGGATACAACATTGTATGAGTTGAGTGCTACGCCTGAAGAGCGCGTCCGAGGTCAAAACGGAGGCCGGTTGAGCGTCGGAGATACACTTTCTTGCACTTTCTTGCGCTATGAAGACCAAAAACTACTCATATGGCCTAAACAAGGTTGTGGGAACACCACCGGCCGGGAGGGGAAGCCACCAGCTGCAAAATAATTTCATCGGCACAATATTACGCGGTAGGCACAAAATGTTGCCAGCCGGCAAAAGTTCTGGTCGGCAAATTCGACATTTCACCATGGGTGTTTTAAAATAGGGTTTCTAAACCCTATTTCTCACTTCCTCCTTAGCCGAAAAACCACACCCTCTCTCTCTAGAGCGTTTTCCTCTCCTCTTTTCTCCATTTCTTCGCGTTCTACGCCCGTTTCATCGTCGAATTCGCGATTTTCTTCGCGTTTCGGACATTTTCAACCGAACAAATCTTTGTTTCGGTGCCTCTTTTGCCATTCCCACTTTTTTGGGGTTTGTTCCCCTCGCTTTCCTCTTGATTTCCGTACCCTTTTCACATCCCGATTTTTCCGGCCATTTTCGACCTTCTCGGGGGTTGACTTTTCGGTTGACTTTCCATATTCTAGCTCGGTTTTCCTCCCTCCGGCTATTTTCTCATCATTCTTGACATGGCGGACAACATTCCACGCGGTGGGACTCCCCCGGATCACGAGATGGATCCCAGGGTCGAGCTCCTACCTTTGAGCGAGCGCCCATTCGACCCGGCGACCTACCGGCCGGCGATTCATGTTCTGCCCCCTGACGGACTGCGCCAGTTCAGGAGTTTGGACATGGCGTTGGATCTGAAGCTTTCGTGAGCTGCCTCTCACCTATCCTTGGCGCTTCGAGGTAACATTTTTCTCTGCTTTATTTTACGCAATGTAGAACTTTTTAGCATCAGCTGCCATAGCGATTGCATTCTTTAATTGCTTTAGTTCAATACACGATACTCGTATATTGTAGTTGATTGCAAATGCACTTGCAGCGATTATCTGTTTAAGACACATGCACACCTTGCACTAGCCTTGAACCACCCAAACACGGCACACAAGTATTCCACTGCAAACACCAACACTCGATACTGTTTGAATCTAAAATATGCCGCATGCCACATTTACCTTTGAACCACTCAAACATGTTGGCGCATCTGCGTTGTAGTTCCTATGTAAGCACCGGCACCGGTGTCTGTTTGAATCTGAAAATACGCATGCCAAATTTGCTTGATTTTGGTTGTTTCTTCAAAAGCTGTACATTTATATTGTAGCGACTACTTGTTTAGCGGGGAGATTCCATACCATCATGGTATGGGAACACTCGCTTCGTGAGTAATCGCCGAGCTTCCAGCCTTGATTCGCCATATTGTGGACAGGCGGCTTTGGCGCGTGCGAGGACTCTCCAGGCCCACTACATGCAGACCTCTCCTCGCCACTCTGGTGGAGAGGTGGTGGGACATCACCGATTCATTCCATTTCTCCGCGACAGGGGACATGACGATGACCCCTTACGATTTCTCGATGCTCACAAGCATCGGGGTAGGGGGTGATCCGATCCCTTCCGATACTGATATGGATGAGTGGGAGGCGCTTCCAGTTACTTGCTTTCGGCCTTTGCCTCTTCGCGTCCGGCCGTTCGATATTCTGGTTTGAGTGCGATTCGGTCTAGCCCACCTTGTTGATCTGACCGATGACTCGGAGGCCGTGGAGAGATCGCCGCGGCTTCCTCATGTTCTTGTTTGGAAGACCATTTTAGCGGCCGGCGAACAGTGCCTCTCTGCTGCTTTCGGCCTTGGTGGGCGTCGAGGACATCTTGCATTCTGGCCCAGGTGGCGCCGCTCTGGCCACTCTCTACGGATATATGAGCTCAGCTTCCTGCGGCAGTGGACAGTAGCTCGGGAGCTACTGGCGTGTTTGGGAGGTACATTTCTTTTTCTGCCTTTCATTTTTGTTCTATATTTTACGTACTCTACTGCACCTGCTTGTAGTCCTTTTATACTTCTTTGTATCTTTGTACACCACGGCACACCACATACTCACTTTGCACACTTACCTGCCCACAACACATGGCTCTGCTATTTACGCTTTTACTCTATATTACGCTTTATCGATAAATGCGGTATTTACCTTGCGGTTGTGGGTTTATGCCTACTTTCCTAGGCTCGCTCCGTCTGAGCGGAGACTTCTCTGGTCGTCCCTTTTAGCGTCGCTTTGGCGGAGATGCACCGAGGAGCGCGAGACATTTAGCTTCTTCGCCGCTTCGACACCATCACCCCCGCAGAGGTATGTTTTACTTGCAGTTCATTTAAGCTTCGCCTTTCCACTACATATTTCAATAACAGTAGATAACAAACTGCATTGCATTTTCAAATCACCTGGCAGCCTTGGGCTCCTTTGCTAGCCATGATGCGGGATCGGTTTGCCGGTGCCAATGAGGCCTCGCGTTTTCGGATTCTTTGGAGGCGATGCATCGGGCTTGGTACTGGCGGCATTTCTTGCGAGACCACAGGTTTACGGGCAAATAGTCGGTGCACCCTCTGAGCATATGAGGATATCGAGATTCACCGCCCGGCGAGATGGCGGACTACACTATTGGCTGGGAGGCAGACGATTTCAGAGGCGAGGGCGATTACTCGGAGTACGTCCGGACCTTCATTATGTGACCTCGGCGGCGGCCGGTGAGAAGACCAGCGGCCGGTGGTGGAGTGGGAGGCGTTTGGAGGAAGCGGAGAGCTTCGAGTCGTGGCGGCGGAGTTCGGTGAGGCGGGGGACCGATTGGCCTGCTCTGCCCGCTTCATTGACTTTTCGAGAGCAGGGTGGGGCGACCTATCAGATTCCTTTTGCTCCTCCGCCGGCTGATCACGAGTTTGTCGGTGTCCTCGACTTGCCTCCGGTATGTATTACTTCATTCTTGTAGAGTTATTTCATTTCAGTTTATTTGATATTCCACAGAATACTGATGTATCTGATACTTTCGCAAGCGTCTTCCGAGTACACCCGGCAGTCATTGGAGATGAATGCCTCCATGATGGAGATGCTACAGCGAACCTTCGACCTCCTGGCCCTTCTGACATTCGGTATATTCTTCGACCTGACCTCAAACCATACACAAAGCGCTTTACATAATCGATGCAACACAACATCGATAAAGCGCTCACGACATCGATACGATACTTACTTTGCACCTGCGATTCTGCTACTCATACATATACATTGCATTACGCACTAATAAAGCGCTCACGGCATACACACTTGCTATACTCGCCTGCTGCATTACTTGCTTGATAAACTGCTACGGCATCCACATTGTACTCATACCTGCGCATTCTATCTTGATTCGGCTCTTGATGCATTCGCCCTTTCATGCTTTTGGCCTCCTTCGATTCCTCCGGTGGGTGGCGCTCGGTGAACCTCCATTTCTACGGGATGGCGAGTATATCCCCGCACGAGGCGCACTCATGTCGGGAAGCGGCTCGCGGGCTCGGTTCGGATGGCGAGTGCAGCGAGCGAGGCGGAGAGAGGATGATGATGGCTCGGACTCGAGCTTTCGAGCAGCGATGCTCGGTGATGATGCTCTGGACCTTCGTCCGAGAAGAACTAGAGACGATTGATAGCCCCGGGGCCATTTTTGACATTTGATACTGATTTTTGCTATTTTTTTTTTCTTTTTTTGCACTTTCCCCTTTTGTTAGTAGTTAGGGTGCTTTGTCTTGCTGAGGAGTTTTGTTTCAAAACTTATGTACTTGAAAAAGATTATGAAATGAAACAAACTTTTTGTCGAAAGAGTGTTGTATCTGTACACTTCATACCTTGCACTACATTGCATCATATTACACCTTAAATGTAAATGATCTTAATCTGTTGTCTGAAAAGTGAATACTTGTAATTTGAGCACTTGCACTATGATAATCAGATAACCAACCAACTAATAGCAAACAACTCAAACAAACCACTACTCAAACTGAATAATACAACCCATACTCTACTGGGGATTGATCTGCATCTGACCCATAACCTGACACCTTTCGGTTCATTCGCACCTGACAAACCACTGAACAAATAGCCCCAATCGACAAGGCGGACCACAAAGCTGACACGGTTGCAGTTGAAACACACTCGGATGTTCCAAATTTTCCTTTTCCTTCTCTTGCTTTGCAGGAATGTAGAGAATAGCCGCGACATACTGAGCACAAAGCGATTTTTGAAATAAAGAAGGGTTTTCAGCGGGGTATCGAGCCTACCACGAACCTGCGGAGGGACTCAAACAAAAGAAACAAAAGGCACACGACACGAACACAGCGAAACACACTCGGAAAAGACTCAAAGCCAAAATCGAGACCGACAAATCAAAAGACACGACACACGGACATGTTTACAAAAAGACCTCAAATCTCGAGGAGCCAATTCCTCTGGGTATTATTTCCCACCCTTTCTGATTTGTGATACTCACATCACTTGGCCCTCAGGCTCGGTTTTTCTCTCAAAACCCTCTTCTTACTTTTCTCTCAACTTACTCCTCTCTATTCTTTAATCTCTCATTTTCATCCTTTCGAGGCGGTTGATGGGTAAGCGAGAGGTTGTGGGCTCATGCCGTCTGACTAACTTGACCACTTCTTACGGTAGATAGGGTGCCTTTCTGGCGAGTATGTTGATGGGGGAAAGACAGAAGACTTGACTCAACTGTGCCACTAGTTCGTCACTTTGACCATTCTTTGTTTTCTAAATGGTTTTGATCAAAATGAGAGTTGGATTAACATACTTGTTCGATTTTTGATTCAAAATCATGCAAATCATCTGTGAAACCTTGAAAATTCTCCTTTTCGGGTCCAAGAAGATGGTCCAGTTTTGGAAAATGAAATAGTTTTCAAGAAAGTAGTCACATTTAGTAAAAATTTTCAAAAACTATTTTTTTCAAACAATCGACGCTCGACGAGGACGAAACTTACCCTCGAGATCATGACCTCGGATTGAGACAAATTGCCCCTTGCTTAAAGGGGATAAAACGGAAAGTTGCCCTGATGCAGGCGGCAACTCGGGGCAACTTATGGCATTGGATGGCAGCGGAAAGTTGCCTTGTTTGGATGATGCGCTGGCGTTGTAAGCCAATCCTCGTTGATGTGATCGGACCCTCGGGCGGAGAAGCGAAGCGGTTTGAATCAATATATGGACCTGATCACTGGAAGGTGTTGGTGGTTGGATTTCAAGAGGAAGTTAATCCGTAGTTCGAGTTCTTTGCAATCGAGACGCCAGTTCGGAGGAGGCACAAGTGATCAAAACCATGACATGGTGAGGCGCTATGGGCGTTGAAATTGGACTTCAGGATGAAGTTGCCTACGTATCCCAAACATGGGAATCAAGCCTTACGTAGTTCCGATTAAGGTACACTCGGGTATTTTAACCTTCACTGTTTAGGCTCTAACTTTTGCCAAGGTGCCCAATGCGGGTTTTCGACCTTGCAAGCTATGTTTTTCTTTTTCTTTTTCTTTTCTTTTCTTTTCTTTTGCATTTTCATTTTTTTATTTCTTTTGCTATTTTTTTTCTTTTTCTTTTTCCTCTCTTGCTTCTTTTTTTTGTCCCTTTTTTATTTCTTTTTTCTTTGCTCTAACTTTTGCCTGGGTCACCCTTCCGGGTTTTCGGCCTAGCGAGCCTCTCAAAGGGTAAAAGTGTAGCAAGCCCATGTCAAATGGTTTTGAGATTGAAGCCTCTCTGTGTCCAGGAGAATGACTGTTGTGTTGATTTGCAGAAAAGTCCGTCACGGTTGCTTCACGAGCCTTGCCGGGTGGGATCTGATCTCCTTGATCTGACTTTGATGCCTCTTACTCGAGGGCTACCTCAAAATGGGCCACACAGGCGTTTCATAGCCTTGTTGAGCGTTTTGAGCAGTTCAATTTGCACTGCAGATAAATTGAATCTTGGTGAGGCGATCTGGTGCACAATCTCAAGAGCGATTCCACACAGGTCTTCGCAAGACTGCATGAAACATTTCGTTTTGAAAGTTTTTAAGAAAGCGACAAATCGCTCGTGCAGAAGATAGTGTGGAACCAGTCTGGATCAGACCAGGATCCTTCTCAGTACTCACGCCGACAAGCATGATTTCATTCATTAAAAGCTTAGCAGGCCTCTCTTTCTCTCAAAATGATCTAAATTTTACAAAACCCGAGGAATTACTTCCTCTTCGTTTTCATTACCGCAGTATTCGAAAAGGGGTTTTATGAAAAGCTTAGGTCATTACGACGATGTTTAAGGCACAAGAGAGTAGGTGGTATGTCTTGTCGTTCCATTCACATCCTCGGCACGGTGACTCAAATAGCAACAAATGCAGACGTGATAGCCACAATTTGTTTCATTGATTTGTTGGTATAAGCGGCTCTTGACAATAGACTCAAAAAGCAAAAACAACTAATTACAAGACAAAGCGGTGTTTGAGGCAACAACCCGAAATCACAGGTACACTATACAAGAGGTGACTCATTACAACAAGGCAGACCACAGTAAGCAAAAAAATACGACTCATCTGGATAGGCGGGCTCAAAACAAAACAAAAATGACTCGACACCCAAGTCGAATTTACAAAACTAGCATTGGCGGATGCTCAAAAATGCGTGCCAGCGCCACATCCAAAAATGCACGAGCCTTTGCCCTGAGCGGTTCACCTACGATTACATACTCGCGATATCTGTGTCCTCAAATCCAACAAGCGGGTGGTGACGGACTTTCTTGAGGTGGGGAGGATAACCTCGTTGTTAATCAAATCCTATACCTCATGGCGAGGCGGAAGCAATTATCGATGGCATGGCGGTTCTTTGGTGGTACGCCTGATCTGGGCGACATCATAAGTAGCGAGGAGATTCTTGGTGAGGGGTCGAGGCCAAGGGTTTAAGATGCCTTTTGGCCAAAATCAAAAGTGCCCTAGACAAAGGCATGTAGAGGATGGAAGACCTGCCCTCGGGCGGTACTTTGGAACTGAGCACTCTTGCGGATGCACTAGCGAGCGAATTGGCAGTCTGACCTTCATTTTAATCTTTCCGGTCTGAGGTTAGGAGCAGGAAAAGCTGTTTTTGGCATGACAGGGCCTATCCCGGTTTTTTGATTAACTGGAATTGCCCTCAGGCGGAGTGGGGAAAGCGTCCTCCACAGCTTTTGTCATGATTGCAGATATCTGTTGCTTGTTCATCCCCCCGGCTTTCATAGCCTCGGCCTTGCGGTATTCGATAAGTCGGCATCTGTCTTCATTTTATCTTTACCTCTGGCCTCGGCCTGATTGAGGGTTTGTGTTGGTGTTGACACGTCATTGTTATAACTAGAGGCCATCTCCAGTTGACTAAGTTCAATAACAATTCGGCCCAACAGCGGGGGCTCCTGGGGTACAAAGCTCCCGGCGTCTGGTGACGGTGGTGACATCCATAAGCGAGATCCGCCACAAACCTCTGGAGATCACCTATCATCCCCATTAGTTCAAATGTAGTAGGCTCACGAGCCTGATATAGCTGAGGGGCCCAAACTGGGTGTGCAACCAGCGATCTGGGTAGATGTGGCATATCAACAGTAGTCTCGCTATGTAGGGTGATTCCTTGATCCAACGCGGCCGTCATGACCACGATCTCTTCTGAATTCTATGTCATGCTAAGTTCTACCTCAGCGAGGAGAAGGCACTAACTGATCAATTCTCTGAATCTCCGAACTGAAACCGAAAATAAGCAGTATTTCAGCCCCAAACAGATCAAACACAGGTGTAGCCGAACAACTACACTCTACTACTGATCACTATTCTCCATAATCATTGTCCCCATGTCTGAATCTGGTACCGATGGTCATGATTCCCAAAAATCAATCTTGGTGCCCTCGGTAGGATACAAAAACTTGCAAACCGATATCGCATTCTGTGAGATACACTCTAAAAGCATATAGCATGTAAAAAGCCAATACACCCCTATATTGGGGTAGGGTTTCCCTGTCCTATTTTGTCAGGAGCTAGGGTTTCACTACGCACACAGCGGTTTCAAACAACCTATGTCGGGTGAGCAACATGTCCTAGTTTGGAATGGTCACTATGGATTTCGATATGCACTAGGTCGAATGGTAAAAAAGGGTGCCGGTAAGCGGGGTTTGTGTTCCATCTTGGCGAGCATAACCGGTCGGCCTTATGGTCATGCCTTGACAAGACAAGCCTCCGACAAACCGCTCGGGAATAGCGAGATAGCCAACATGGTGTCCTAGGCGCACCAATGCACATGTAATGCAAGAAAAAACATAAGTGTAGTCAAAAGCTGGATATCACGAGTTCGAGTCAAGCTCTCTAAACTCCCGTGAGAATCGCGAAGCTAACAAGCCCGCGAGGACCTCGGCTCTGATTCGGACTCCCTTTTTTTTTTTTTTGTTGCGGTTCTTAATCCAGAACCAAAGAGTCCAACTCGCAAATCGTTTTGAGAAAATAGATTTTGAAAAGAAGTGCCAAACATGGACAACTTTGCGGAATCTGAGTCGCCACCTAAATATTTTTAAAATGGGAAATTTAGGAAACCACGACTCGGTGCGAAGATAGCGTGTAAAATCATCACCAAAGTTGTCTTGGCTCGGGGCTTGGAGTGCGATCGGGAAGGTCGACTATGAGCACTCCATTTCGCTCGGTCAGAAAGGCCTCTACTAACCATGATATCCGATTTTGAAAAGCGTTATGTGTTCTTATTAGGTTATTAGCCTAGAATTACTATGTTATCGCCTGACAAACAAGTATAGACTAGATTGCCTAATTTGGAAACAAGCATTGCATATCCGTTTGTTTTGAAAAGCGCTTTGGAATTTGCTACTACCTAAGTAGGCTAAAACACAGTTTCAGCGAGTTTTTCCAACTCAAACAATCCAACCTTCACCCACAGGCATTCAAGCGGTTTATCTCATATAAGCATTTAGCCACATGGTAAGCATACTATCAATGCAACACTCACGCGCATGCGATATGTTAAAAGCGAAAATACTTACATCGTACTCGTGCCAAAAAATAAACTAGTTAGCAAACATGCATGTCCTAGTTCATGTTAAAATGACTAATGCAACACAAGCAAAATGTGATTAGGATAGGCTCGGCTAATCTCGATGACATGTGAAATGCTACAACTAACACGTATTCAATTTGGAAATTGAAATCTGATCTGATTAGAATGATCTGTAGAGCTGGTGCATGTAAGACAAATGCATGCATGCATGCATTGCATGAGGTATGCTAATTTAAACGTGCCCTAATACTAACCATCAAAGCAGGTAAATAAAATGGAAGAAAGAAGTGGGGATTGGAAGACATACACACCACTCACGCACACTTATTACAGATTTGCCCTCACCCGGTGGGACCAAATAAATAATACAAATTAATTAACTCATAAGCTAATTAAATATTACAAATTGCCCTGTCGATTAACAAACTAATTAAACTAGGAAGCGATAAAGCGCCTCGGGAGGAGAGCGAGATCTGGCGCATGCTCGGGTCTGCTTTCGGAAGTGCTGACCATGCATAATCTGCCTCTGTTTTCCTGCTCTGCCTCTCTGAAAGCGCCAAAGTCTCAGGATGCCTCTCTGGATCTTGGGAATCATCACCGGTGAGTAGAATTACCACCGGTGTGAATTGTGGTCACCGGCACAAAATGAATCCATCGGTGGTGATTTCTTGCCGTCGGCAATGTATATCTTGCCGATTAGGCAAAGAATGCTCAGAACACGCAACTCATAGCGTGAGAGGCCAGAACTTGCGTGGCAATACAATTCAAGCAATGTATGCACCAATCATGTCCCTGTCATGTTTGTGACTCAAAGGGCATGTGTCTCGATTCTCGGACCACCAATCACGCATTTCCATGCATGATGGCCCAAAGAATCAAGTGTGCAACTTTCATGTCAAATGAAATGCAAACCAAACAAAGCGAACCAAGGCCCAATTCCTATCACCAAATCAAGGAACAAGGCCTGCATGCAAGATGCAATGCAACCTAGGCATGCAAGCTAAGGATGCAACATGGCATGGCAAGACACTTATGCAAGCATACAAGCAAACATGAGGCAATGCAAACTGATGAAAAGGTGGACTTAGACATGATTTAGGCAACTCTAAATAGGCCTAAAACGGTAACCAAAAACCAAGGAATTGGGATCAAACATACATACACACATGCAAGTAAGTTGGACCAACACTTAGGCATTAAATAAGCAACTCTAAGGCACACTTGAAAGGGGATATCATGGACAATTAGCATGCAACATAAGCTCTGAAAATCATGTTAAAACATGGTGCCAAACCAAGCAACAAGGCAAGCTAAACATGCAACAATAGTCCAAGCATTCAAGGCTCACCAAAGAGGCAATGGACTACACTTAGTACAACCACACATGGCAAGACTTAGGCAACCAAAAGCGAGTTTTAACACATGAAACTAAGCCCAAAAGACCAACTAGATAGCATCTAGATGGTTTGAATTTAAAGGCATGCATAAATACTAAAACATGGAGCATGCAAGGCAAGCTTCCAAAGCTTCAAAGAGGCATCAAGGCAAACATATGAGCATGTCAAAATTTGAAATAACATGTAGGTGGTTCCAAACCACGAAAATGATGCAAGCAACACATACCATACATTCACATACTTGAAGCATACAAGCTCAAATCTGAAGGAGCTATACTAAGCATGCCAAGATTGACCCAAACAACTATGGATAGACCTAAAACATGGCAAAATGAGCACAAAACCTTCACAAGGCTAAACCTAAAACATGCTAGAGCAAAGGCTAACAACCTAAGGCATATTAAGGCAATAACAAGGCATTACATGGTAGGTATGCTAAGTATGCATGGTGTACCAAAACCAACACACAACAAGGTTATATCATGGCATAATAAGCATGGAAAACAGCCAAGATATGATCAATACACACTCTAACACGATGCTCCCTCAAGAGGCCAAAAAGGGTCCTTTTCAGGGACAACAAGGAGAGGGTGGCCCTCCTTTGGAGACTTCAAGGCACCATCTCCCTGAAATCCCTCAAGATTTCAGTGGTGAAAAACCCAAACACCAAAGTCTCAAAACTTGCACAAAAATAGCACAAAAAGGAGCCTTACAAGGCTTAGGAGGTCAAACAAACCCAAACCACAAAACACTCTTAATAAAAAATCAAGAGGGCTAAAAAACATAACTTTTTTGTATTATACTCTAAGCACAAAAACAACTCTAAGATAGGTAGAAAAGCAATGCAAAAATGGGGAATAAAAGGGAAGTTTCTCACCCTTATAGACCACCTTCACAAATGATGTTCCAACAGCCCTCCTTGGCTTGAATCCAGCTCCAAAACACCAAAACCCGGCCTTGAACCTCAGTAGCCAAAGGAAGGTGAAGCACTAGGTGGTTGTGTGCAATAGTGTGGACTAAAACACCTAGAACACAAAGAGAGAAAAAGAGAGATAAGAGATATGTATGAACCCTAACCCTAAAACCAGAGCTTCTCTCTGTGTTTTTCTCTCCAAAATTCTCTAACCCCCTTGCCAAGAGAAGAGCCCTTCTCTTATAGGCAACCAACTTGTAAAGCTTATACAACAAGATTACAAGGAGGGCATCCCTATATACACGTGTATGGAGGGGAACCAAATGCCACACAGCTGTCCTAAAATATCTGCAAAAGCAGATGAACAGTAGTTGTAACAAGCCCGCGGGGGACCTCTACGCTACAGTTCGGACTCCCTTTTTGTTTGTTGCGGTTCTAAATCTGAACCAAAGAGTCCAACTCTGGCAAATCGTTTTGAAGAAAAACAGATTTAGAAAAAGTAGTGCCAAACATGGTTGCTTTGCGGAATGAGTCGCCACCTAAATATTTTAAAATGGAAAATTTAGAAAACCACGACTCGGTCTTGAATATGCGTGTCATCATTACAAAGTGGTCTTGGCAAAGGAGCTTAGGTACGATCGGGAAGGTCACTATGAGCACCCCCTTTCGTCAGAAAGACCGCCTCTACTAACCGTGATATCCGATTTTGAAAACATTACATGCTCTTTTTTCCAATTATTAGCCTAAATTACTATGTTATCTTACACAGCAAACAAGTATAGACTAGATTGCCTAATTTGGAAACCAACATTGCATATCCGTTCGTTTTGAAAATGCTTCGGAATTTGCTACTCGCAAGTAGGCTAAAACACAGATTTCAATGAGTTATTCCAACTCAGGCAATCCGACCTCCACCCACAGGCATTCAAACAGTTTATCTCATATAAGCATTTAGCCACATGGTAAGCATACTGTCATGGCAACATTCACACGCATGTGGTATGCTAAAGCGTAAATACTTACATCGTACTCCGTGCCAAAACAAGAAACTAGTTAGCAAACATGCATGACCTAGTTCATGTTAAATGGCTAATGCAACACAAGCAAGGATGCAATTTAGAGTAGGCTCGGCTAACCCTAAAATGGCATGTGAAATGCAACCATTTGATGTACGTATTCAATTTGGAATTGAAAATACAATGCAGTTTGCATGATGTATTGAGCCCGGTGCATGTTTAGACAAATGCATGGATGCACGCATGCATTGCATAAGGTATGCTAAAATAGACGTGCCCTAATCTACCATCATGGCGAGGTAAATAAAAGGAGAAAGAAATGGGGTTAGAAGACATGTACACACACTCACGCACACTTATTACAAATACGCCCTCACTCGGAGGGACCAAAGAATAATACAAATAATTAACTACGCAAGCTAATTAAATATTACAAATTGCCTAATTAGTTGACAAACTAACTAAACTGAGAAAAACAGTAAACCGCCTCAGGAGGAGAGCCAAATGCAGCACGTGCTCGGGCCTTGCTCAAAATCGCACTACCATGCCTAGCTTGCCTCTGTTTTCCCTGCTTTGTCCCTCTAAAAACTGCCAAAGTCTCAGAACTACTTCCTTGGATACTGGGAATCACCACTAAGCTGAAACACCAGGTGAAGTATGTGGCAGGCACAAAATTCATCTATCGACCATCAATAATGGATTAGGCACTAAATCTTCTTGGCCTTTGAATACTGCAGAACCTGCAACTCACAGCAGCAGAGGGCAAAAACTTGCATGGCAATTTAATTCCAATAATGTGTGCACCAATCATGCCCCTTATCATATTTGTGACTCAAAGGGGCATGTGTCTCGATTCTCGGGCCACCAATCACGCATTTCCATGCATGATGGCCCAAAGGATCAAATGTGCACTTTCAATCTCAAATGCATGCAAACCAAACAAACCAAAATCCCAATCCCTATCACCAAATCAAGGGACAAGGAATGCATGTTGATGCAATGCAACCTAGTCATGTTAGCTATCATGCAATATGAACAAATGCAATGTACTTATGCAAAGCATACAAGCAAACATGAGGTAAGCATGCAAGCAAGCAAATGATGGTCTTAAACATGACTTAGGCAACTCTAAATAGGCCTAAAATCAGTGGCCAAAATACCCCAAAAATGAAAGCCACCACATACACACACATGCATATGTTAAGACTTAACACTTAGGCACTAAGTAAACAACCCTCAAGCACACTCGAAAGGGGATATCATGGACACTTAGCATGCATCATAAGCCTTAAAAATCATGCAAAACATGGTGCCAAACCAAGCAACAAAATAGACAAAGCATGCAACAAACGGCCCAAGCATCCAAGGCAAGCCAAAGGAGACCTAAACCATGGCTAAGCCAACCAAGCCTCACAAGGCCAAGAAGTCTTAAAAAGCAGTCTAGGCGACCTTAGACCATACAAATGGGACCTCCTAGATGGCATCTAAGTGGCTCTAGAGCAAGGCATACACAAAGGTCAAGGCATAAGGCATACAACATATGCATTCAAAGCTTCAAAGAGGCATGCAAGGCAATCAAACAAGCATGTCTAAGGCACTGAAATTTCATGTTGGGAGATTCCAAACCACCAAAATGGTGCAACCAACACATGCTACACACACAAAAAATTGAGGGCAACAAGCCCAACAAGCCACAAAAGCAAAGGAGCCACACTAAGCATGCCAGAACCGATCCAAACAACTATGGACAGAGCTAGAACAAGGCAAAATAAGCATAGGACCTTCATGAATCTAAGCCTAAAGCATGCTCAAACTAGGGCTAACAACCTAAGGCATGTTGAAGCAATCACAAGGCATTACATGGTAGGTATGCTAAACATGCAAAGTGTACCAAAACCAACTTAAAATCATGTTATATCATGGTATAATAAGCATGAAAAACAGTCATGGCATGCTCAACACACATTTGAACATAGGCTTCCTCAAGAGGCCAAAACTTGTCCTTTTCAAGGACCACAAGGAGAGGGGGTGGCCCTCTCCTTCTTGGGACTTCAAGGTATCATCTACTCCACTGAAATCCCTCAAGATTTCAGTGGTGAAGAGACCCGAACACCAAAATCCCGGAGCTCAACAAAATGGCCTAAAACAAAGGCCTTTCAAGGCCTAAGGGTATTCAGACTTACCCAAACCACAAAACACTCTTAACAAACAACCAAGAGGGCTTAAAAACAGAACTTTTTTTGTATTAAACACTAAGCTTAAAAACATCTTTAAGCAGGGTAAAAATAGGATGCAAAATGGGGAATAAAAGGCTAGTTTTGTTACCCTTGTAGACCTCTTCACAAATGTTGATGTTGTTGCTTCCTTGAGCTCCAAACCCGGTCCAAGAACGACAAGAATAACCTCTTGGGACCTCATTAGCCAAGTGAAGGTGAAATACTATGTGCTTGTGTGCAATAATGAGACACAAACACACACAAGGGCAAGAGAAGAAAGAGATATAGATATAGGTTAGATATACCAAAGCAAACCCTAAAACCAGAGCTCTTCCTTCTCCTCTCCAATTTTTCTAACCTAAAACAAGGAGACAAGGCCTCCTCTTATAGAGGAGGCAATCTTATAAGCTTAGTCACTAAGCAAAACAAGAGAGGCATCCTCCATACGTGTATGGAGGAGAAGCCAATGCCATACATCTGTTGCCTCAAAATATCTAAAAAGCAATTGCACGATGCTTAAGTAGGCAAAGAATGTCATTTTGACAAAATTTAGTGTCGTAGGCAACAAATCAAATGCCGGCGGCAATATATATTGCCGGTGTAGAAAAAATCAGCCGATGGCCTCTAGCTAGTGCGGTGGTGTGTGGGGATGCCTCAAAGGCATTCTTTGCCCTCAAGGCAAAACACAAGTGTTTGGTGCAAACCGGACACAAAAGCAGTCGAGTTCGGAAATCACAGGGCAAGCGGCGTGGCGAGAACTCCGGGAACTCCAAACAAACACAAACATGGATAATCACCAAGTGTTCAAATGGTGGCGTCCAAGTCTTGAGGACGGTCAAAATGGGGTGTCTCTGAGTCGGTGGCCAAAAATGTCATTTTGACAAAAATATTTGTCGGCCCGACAACAAAGAGTGCCGACCGCCACATACATTGCCGATGGCAACAAAAACTAGCCGGTGGCCTCTAGCCCTTCTTGGGTGGTGTGGGGATGCCTCACAAGGCATTAGTGCCCCTCAGGCAAAACACAAGTGTTTGGTGCAAAACCAGACACAAAAGCGGTCGAGTTGGAGATCCTAAGGCGAGCACGTGGCGAGACCTCCGGAACTCCAAATGAACACAAACATGGATAATCACCAAGTGTTCAAGCGGTGGCGTCCAAGTCTTGAGGACGTCAAAAAAAATGGGGTGACTTCTAACACGCATGTTTACATTTTGGTTGAAGTCCATGGATTCATCATGTTTTTCCATCAAATTGCCAATTTGATCTTGATTTGAAGTGTTGGATTTTAAAGGAGATCATGCATGTTGTGTTTGAGCTTTGTTCTTGAAGTTTATTTGAATATGGTGTTCAATTGACTTACCTTTGGGCTTGATTTTACAAAATTGATCTTCAAAACACGTTGTAGTATGAGTTTTCAAGTGTTTTCCAGAAAATGGGCCCAAAAGGTTGAGTTTTGATGTGTTGAATGCTTGGTTTGAGCTTGGGAGGCAAATCTGGAAATTCCAGATTTTGGCTTCCACGCCGAGAAGGATTCCGCCTTCGAGCAAGACCGCAAGTCAGAGGTCCGTTCGTGCGGCACGGAATGTTGGCTCGAGCATGAATTGCAAGCTCTTAGGTTTTTGGTGCACGTGAAGCGCATGCTTGAGCGAAGAACCTACGCTCAGCGAGGTATTGTCTTCACGCTCGGCGGCGTCAAGCGGAGATTTTCAACATCCAGCACTTTTTACATTTTTACAAATCGCTCGAGCGAGTAAGTCCACGCTTGAGCGACCCCACAGTTTTGACAAGCTCACTCGAGCGAAGAAAGCCCGCCGGCGAGACCCTACTTTCTGAAATTTTGAAAAAGTGTTTTAAAGTACATCTTTGCATCCTCATTTCATCCTAGGCATTCCTAGGCCTAGTATAAGGCATCTTAACGAGGCTATTGATGTAGAACCACACCGAGTCAAGATAAGGACTAAGTTGTTGATTCCCAAGTGTGCAACTTAGTGTGTGTTCATTCTGTAACTGTGTAGGGTTGGCATTCGAGGACGCTCATTAGCTGCTTCTAGCTCAGTGCTCTATGAGTAACAATGTTACAAAGATATGTTCAGTTATGAATATTTCGAATGATCAACTATTCTATTTACTAAAATGTTATTGTTTAATGAATGAATGTTTGTCCTATTTGTAAACTGTATTCGGGGCATCCATAGCAATTTCTTTATTCTTGTCTTATTGCTCTTGTCACGTAGATCTCTGTCGTTCTCATGTTTGGAACCACTCATTTCTTGTTATGATGGCCATCAATTGACTATTGGTCTGTTAAGACCCTCTTGTCTTGTTTGCTATTGGATGTACCACATATAAGCGCTATGGTTTCTAATATGACTTTTAATGGTGAAAGGACATTCATTCTTAACCTCTTTACACAAGTTATTCATCGGGCTTTAGCTCCTTTTATATATATATATGTAGGTGTCCGAGCACGGACCAGAGCTAGAAGCGTCGGGTTAACTCCCTTTTTGTCAAGCCAACCATCGTGCCTCACTTCGAGGTTCCATGTCGGTTCAAGCCAAGGCTATTTTGGGGTGTTTTAGATTTCCCCTTTTGCCTCTGTTTGTAATGTTATTTAAGACTTGTTCTGTACTGTGCTAATTAGGGATTTGGTCCCTAACCTGAATGTTTGTACATCTGGTGTATATATGTTTTGCTTATCAATGTGAATATGTTCGGAAAAGTCTTTTGCATATAGACATCCTGACTCATTGGACACCTTTTTATTCTTTTGGCTTCCGCCACTTTACTCAGATATTCTTTCTTTCTTGCTAAGCAGGCCTTCGATAATCACGGATTACTGGCCAGTTACGGTGCTAAACCCATAGGGGCGGGTTTGGGTCGTGACATCAACCCTTGACTCATGAATTTTAGTTTGTAATTTGTGAATTCAAAGTTGAATGATGATAAAGAACATGTGTTGAGTTGATTAAGTTCAGATTGAAGTCCATGTGTGCAAGCATGTAGAGAATTCCTATGAAATTACATAATCTAGCATGTAATGTGTGAATTATGAAAGATTGTGGGTTGAATCATACATGCAAGCATGGTTTTAGTTGAGCTTCATGAGAATGAACACCATTTTTGTACCATATTTTTGACATGCATGTTTGATTATTGGAGATATGGAGCTCATATGATATTTGAATGCATGAACCTTGATTATACCAAGAAATGTTGATTTATTTTGAAGAATTGGACCATGATTTTGAGCAATTGGCCTCATATTGGTTGTGTACTTATGATATATAATGTATTTGCATGTTTGGCAACCAAAATTATGAGTTTTGAACCTTTGAAGGTCGAATTTGAGCTCAAGAACAAGTTTTGAAAAATCCAAAATTCTTGACGTCCGCTCGAGCGGGGGAACTACCGCTCGAGTGTAAAATACAAGCTCCCAGAATATTTTGTAGACATGATGTCCGCTCGAGCAGGGGAAGTTCACGCTCGAGCGGGGAGCTATGTGGGATGACCTTCAGTTCGAGCGTCCGAGTTCACGTTCGAGCGTAGAAATGAGGCAACCAGTACTTTTGCAGACCTAAAGGGTCCACTCGAGCGGGGAAGTCCACGCTCGAGCAGGGACCTCAGTTTCTGAAATTTTGTAAACATGTTTTTGTGTTTCGTTTTCCGTTCTCTTTCACTTCTAAGTACTCTTAGGCATGTATTGAGCATTATGAATGAATTAAAAGAATAAGAAAGAAGCCTAAAGAGGAATATGTGAATTAAGAATGAATTGGATTGTTTGTGACCCATTGTGTTCATGGAATGTGTAGGGTCGAGCTCCAGGGCAAATCATCCAGCCGATCACTGTGAGTAATATTTTTATAGAGATATATAAAGTATATTATTTGTCCAATTGCTTACTCCTACGTATGTCTTATAAGTTCGTTAATTTGAATGGTGGACAAATGTTTGCTACGCCAAATGAATGGGCCAAAGGCCAGTTTGACATGAATGATAGAATGAATGGGCCCTCAGGCCAGTTTGATATGAATGAAAGAATGAATGGGCCAAAAGCCAGTTTGACATGAATGAAAGAATAAATGGGTCAAAGGCCAGTTTGACAAGAATGATAGAATGAATGGGCCAAAGGCCAGTTTGACATGAATGAAAGAATGGATGGGCCAGAGGCCGTATGACGCGAATGAATGGGCCAGAGGCCGTATGACATGAACCAATTGAGCCCAAGGCCGTTTGATGTGTTTGGAATCACAGTCACTTAACCTGTACATATTTATATATATGCCTGATAGAAATATGAATTGGGCCCAAGGCCGTTTGGTGTATATTGTTCTAAATACTATTTGTATATCTTCTTTATTTGATATTATTCACTGGGCTTTCGCTCACGCTCATTCATGTGTTTGTAAGTGAGCCAAGAGAGGTCTAAACCCAACCTCAGTAAAGTTTGAAAGGGACAACCAAGTTTTGAAAAGTCAGCCCTTACGTCTCACGCACGAGACTCGTCTTCGCCCTTTTGTTATCCTGTTTTACTTTGTCATGTTGGCAAGGACTTTGGGTACGTCTGTATATGGTTTTGATTGGCTGACCTAGATTTGAATGATCCTGTTTGTACAGAACCTTATGTTACTGTATTTTCTGATATGAGTTATTAATATGTATATGTATAGTTTGTTATGACGTGCCACGTAAGCACAGTTCTATGGACAAAATTTTAAATTTTGCTTCTGTTTGGCCCCTCTACTCTGATGAATTATGTCTGATTTGGTTTGAGGCCGTAGGCAATCTCAGGATTACTGGCCGGTTATGTCCTTAACCCATGGGGGCGGGTTCGGTCATGACATCGCACCAAAGATTCTTAGCCAAAGAGCATCACTTAGTAGCAGTAGGTGCCCTTTGGGCTAACACTACAACAAAAAGTATAATTAATAACATTTGTTTATAGCATTTTTTTTATGAATGTTATAAAATAAAAGGTATACATAACGTTTTTTAATAAAATGCTGTAAAAGATTTTTGAATAATAACATTTAATTTTTTATAGCAATTTTTTATATTTTAATAGCAATTGAAAACCAATATTAAAGGTTTCCTAAGTACGGAACTTCATTCTACAGGATGTAGCAAAGAAAGAATGCTATTGAAACCTGAAAGAAAAAAGGCACTCTAAATTTGCCGCGATTTTTCCATTCAGTTTCCATCTCTTGCACGACCCCTCTCTTACGTTGTATTTCTTCCACATATAATCACAAATCGAGCATACAAAAAAACGCTAGAAAACACTTGGAATTTGTTTCAAGTTTTTGCGTTTGATTTGGCAAGTTTGTGTCTCCGATTGGACAAGTTGGTCGATTTATTGGATCAGAGCTATAAGAAGTTGAAGCTCTGTTATTCATCGTTGAAGTTTCTTAGGTAATTTGATGTTTTATGTACTTCTTTCTGTTTGGGTTAATTTTTTATTTTTTGAAAAATTGAACCAAAAAAAGAATAAGAAGAATAAGAAGAAACACTCAATGCTCTGTTATTTTGGATGATTTGGTTTTAATTTAGTAAGAAGTACATTAACCATTTCCGTGATTTTAATATGAAGTTGAAATGAGTTTTTCATCTTCTTGAAGGATTTTCTTCAATTTTCATTCTGGTTTTGTATTGTACAATGTTTTTGAATAGTAGTGTATTGTTTGGGTTGTTGAAATTGTCTACATAGGTGGTAAAGTTATATAGGGTCATAGTTTCTCTGATATATTGCACTAGTATATATTATTATGCCTCTTAGGTGCTTGATAAAATGCCACTAAGAGTGGCTGAACTTGTATCTTGTTTTCTTATGAGTTTTTAATATACAGATAGTATCTATATCTATATCTATATCTATATTTATATATATGTACACATAATGATAACCACTATATTTGAAATTTATCATGTTATTATATATGAGAACTCACCAAGGAGATGAAAAGTTTGGTGAAACAAAAGCGTTATATATAGAAGCCATCACAAAAAAAAAAAAAAAAAAAAAGGATTCGGATTTTTATTTTCTTACTTTCAAAGAAAAAAAATTATGGTTTATGGTAAAATGGCAATAACATTGGCTAAAAGTAGATATTATATCGATTGCATTGTATTTTATGTCAACATTTCCAACCATTTGTGAAAGTTATGTGTGAGTTTTCTTCTATCCATCTTTGTCATTAAAAACACGATGGGTAAAAGAAAATGGGTAGGTGAGTAAGGATTTTTGGCCTATTGATATAGCAATAATATGTAGTTTGAGGTTGTTGTTTAACTTTTATGGAGTATAGTTCGATCAGGTTATATGTAGTTCTTCATGTGATTGTTATTGAGTTTGGAAATTGTTGACTTTAAAGATATTGTTGGATTTTGAATCATTATTTGAAATTAATCTATGATCGATTGAACCCAAAAAAAAAAAAAAAAAGAAAAGGTATGTGATTTAACTCCAATTAAACTCTATTTGGATATGTAAATTTGGATTTGTAAATGAAATTAAAATTTATAGATTTAAATTGATCTCAATTTATGGGAACTTAATTAATATTCAAAACTCTCTTTGTAAGAGTTAAACTGATTATACATGAGCAATTATAGACCTTTTATTAGATATTAGTTAACAGCAACAACAAGCACTCAGATGGACACATTTACACCCAATCTGCTGCTGCAAACTGCCATAAACTGTAGAACTGAGAACTAGCAGCCAACTCTTATATACAAGCTCAACCAAGAAATGAGAAAATAGAACTGCAAACTGACCTCTCCCTCTTACAATATCCATAATTTAGAAAGTCAGTTTGTATGGTTTCTTAATATAGAAGGTCAAAAGGATACTTGACAATAGTTTAAGGGATCACTGTGTAAATACCCTTTTTTTTTTGGGGTCCAAAAGTTGAAAGAACCAGGGTTCAAAAACGTGCACTTAAACCAAGTAGAATGTTCTGAATTTTTCTTGGTACGATTTTTTCTTTTTAAACTGTTTAGTGATTAAGTACTCCAACCATATAACCGTTAGCTTCCCACCATGACTATCATTGAACACTTGAGCCAAAAAGTTCACAATACCACTTATTATGCCGCTACACCCTACTAGTCGAAAAAACTCATTACCCCACACCAAAACAAATATACACATATACAAAAATTCTATACCATCTATACTATTATATATGTGAGTACCTAGAACTAAAGACCACAAATTTAATAAGGAAGAATCTTATCACTTGAGGTTACAACTAATATATTTTAAATATTTTATTTGTTTTTATCTATACTATTATATATGTGAGCACCTAAATTGGTGTCTTTAAGCTTTGTCTCTCTTCATACCAAGTGTCTAGTGATCTATCAAAAACCCAAAAAAAAATGCTAGAGAAAAGAATAGGCCAAGACTTGAACTGAAGACCACAAATTTGATAAGGAATAATCTTAACACTTGAGATTACAACCAATATATGTTAAATATTTTATTTATTGAACTTGCACACGCATCACGTGAGCCACCTACTATCTTTTATAAGTCCTGCAACGAGATGTTAATTATTATTACCATTTGTTTTGAGAGACAGGAGTGATTGAAATTGAGATGGAGGTAAAATTTATTAATATTGTATTAGTGTTTTAATGCTATGGAAGATATGTATCATATACCGTTAGTTACACATTTTTAAAAATTTTAACATTATTAGAAAATATGTAATTTTATTTATGAAGTACAAATTATGTATCCAAAAAAAATCCGTAATATTCGTCACAAATGATGCAAGAAAAAAATGCAATATTTGCCTCAAAAAATAAGTAAAAAAAGTTATATATGATACACAACTACTTAATATTTATTATAAAAATACATAACATATATTACAAAAATATGTAAAAATTAGGATTGTACACGGATCGGATTGATCAAGTTTTAGAGTAAATTAGGAACCGAACAGTAGGAACTAATATATATATACTGAAAACTGATAAGGAACCGAACAGTAGGAACAATAGGAACACGGATCGGATTCTTCTATGTCTTGCTCTTCATCACAATTGGTCAATCAAGTAGTTTGACATATCTAATGCTTTCCTTCATGGAGTTCTTGAAGAAGAGGTGCATATGTTGCAGCCTTTTGGCTTTGTTCATCCTACTCAATCCACTCATGTCTGCAAACTTCACAAGGCCTTATATGGGCTCAAACAAGCACCTAGAGCCTGGTACTCCACCTTCTCTGCATTTCTTCTATCTCAGGGGTTTTAGAATAGTAAATGTGATTCATCTGTACTCATTCAGAAGTCTGATAGCACTATTACTGTGCTTTTAATCTATGTTGATGACATATTACTCACATAAAATAATGATGCCCATATTACCTCTCTTGTTGCTTATATGCATGAGGTTTTTTCTATGAAAGAATTGGGTCCTGTTCTATTTCTTGGGCATTTACCAAGCTATTGCTACTGGTTATCCACTTTGTTAACAAAAGTATGCTCATGACATACTTGTGCGAGCTAGATTAGCTGAATGCAAGCCATGTTCTTCATCTATGTCTATCAAGCCTAGTCTCACTAGTTCTTTCACTGAATTGTTTGACAATCCTTCTCTTTATCGCAGTATAGTTGGGGCTTTGCAGTACTTAACTATCACCAGACCTAACATCTCCTTTACTGTTAATCAGTTATGTCAACATATGCATGCCCCCAACTTGGGTCATTTTTCTCATTAATCGCCAGTTGTACTCCTATATATGTCTCATAGAGATATTAGATATTTATTAGAGTTAGATATTAGTTAGAAGATTGGTTAGAAGTTTGTTAGACAAGTTGTTAGATAGTTAGACAGTCATTATACAAATGTCTATATAAACAATAATGTAGCTACAATACAAGTATTGAATAAAGAATTGAGGAGTTCATCTTTTTTTCATTGTGATGAAGAGCAAGACAAAGAAGAATCTGAATATAGCAGCAGTTGAAGTCACAGCTTATGTTGCGACAGTCTAAGAAGACATTAGTGCCACCACTATATCAGCAGCACTCACGCCCATCTCATAGTCATAGCGACTAGATCTAGCTCACTGTTCCTATATCTGTCATTAGAGATATTAGATATTTGTTAAAGTTAGATATTAGTTAGAAGATTGGTTACAAGTTTGTTAGACAAGTTGTTAGATAGTTAGACAGTTATTATTAAAATGTCTATATAAACAATAATGTAGCTACAATACAAGTATTGAATAAAGAATTGAGGGGTTCATCTTTTCTTTATGTGATCAAACATCCAAATGCAAAAACATACCCACATCCATTGCAAAATCAATCAAACAAATTCAAAGCAAAAAGCATATAAAGCATTTCCAGACTAAAATATCAAGTTTCTGTCAATGATCTGGTTACATAACCTGCATCAGGTTAGAAGATGCCTGGATTAGTAGGCTTACAGCAACAGCTTCAGTGGTCTGGTACATAAATCTATTGGGATGGTCTGATTCTTATTCTGCTCGCTTTAGCGGGTGAGCATTTCGCTTTTGTGTCATTAATCCTGGTTATTGCCTTGGTTCTAGCCCTAGTGAGCAACAGCAGCAGTATTGGGTTTGGTTGGAGAGCTCCTGAGAAAGTTATTACTGCTGTATAGTTGCCTACTGCTATGTGTACAAAGGTGTCACACAGGGGAGGTTAGCCGATTGTCATTGCTTCTTGTAATCGCTTTTTATTATAGAAAGAACAAGCAGAGTTACAGAGAAGAAAGTTGGACTATAAGGATAGAAGATCCAGAAAGACCAGATCTACACACCTGCCATAGGTCAGAGAGTAGAGAAAAGTAGGATATCAACCAACTTTTCTATGCAGGCCTCAACCTAGAACCAACCTGGATACACCTCAAAAAAGCACATAACTAGCCAATGAGACTTCAATACCCTGGATATGGAGAAAATGAGACCATAACAAAGAGGGCAAATCAACCTGCAACTATACATGAACCCTTTTTTTGGGTGAATAAGTCATAAATAAAAACAAAGAGCTTACACAACTACAAGGGGCATAAGGGGCATACCCCAGGCCCTACACCACCACTATACATGAACAAAAACCAGCCAAAAGCCACACAAAGGCAAGAGAAAGCAAACAAAAAATAAAAATAACAACCAAAAATATACAGCCCCAATACACAAACACTAGGGACTAGAGTTTTCTCTAAGCTATGGAAAACATTTCAAACGAAACTGAGAAGACTTAGACCAAAACAAGCTACACATCAGATTTAGATCCTTTTAAGGTGTTCAGGGTCGCCATACCAGCTGTATGTGGACCATGAACTCACCCCATAATCCCAAAAGCTGAATCAATGTCAGCACAAAGATACGAGTATTTTCCCTTGCACAGCCCGCAAGGGTAGGCCACAAAATATTCACCTGAACATCAATACTAGTATAGACTAAATAAGAACGACTTTTACAATCAAAATTAAAGGATTTCTTCACACTTGAGGTGCTTAGAGCAGCCATCATCCCTTGCTGCCAGATTCCTAATTCCAGAGGACAACCGCATAAGTGTTCCCAAAGAATGTAAGACATCCAGCAGACATTTTATGTAACCCTTCTTTCCAGCAACAAACTTGAAACAAACACGCAACCTGATACATGAATTCCTATCACAGCTAAGAACCAATGCTCTATGCCATCGGCAAGAAAAAAAACTTACATAAAAACACAAACAGCCCACATTATATGAACTCACATCACTCAACCCACAATATGAGACCTCACTACACTCAAGAAATGTTGATAGCAAGTAACCTGCAAGATAGAACAACAATTCATAAACATGTAAACAAGTTAGCAACAAAACTCTCTTAATATGGGCAGTGAAAGGTATGTGATTTAATGTCCTCCCCACACTCAACCCTATCTGATATGGTCTAGCTCCCAGAACAACACCTTTTAACCTGTACATTAACCAAACAATTAGATAACACTCTATTTATGCTCCCATTCACTCAACCCACTTGAAGTGATCTCACATCCCTCAAAACTCTTCTAACCGGATCTAGAGAGGTAACTCTATTCTTCAAAATTGAATCTGGCAGCCTCCATGTCTCCAGAAACCACCTGTCACTTTGATTACTATTCAGGTTAGTAATAGAAAGCATCCAAAATCGAACCATATCAATTATTTGCTTAATAACCACCTTCTCGGAGGAACTCTCCATTAAAAATCATATTTCGTCATCCACAATTGGTAAATCTGCAATTAAAAACCAATACGAAATGACCGACCCGAGGGATTTACCCCATATTTGTTGAGACAAAAGCTAAACCAGCTCAAACCATCGCAGATCTGGCGAAGAAACATTTAACTTTATTTTCATGACATTCCACACTTTATCAGAGAAAGGGTAGTGGAAAAACAGGTGGTTGTGATCTTCATAAGGGTTATGGCAAACATAACACTCTGAAGATTGACTAATACCAAACTGCTTAACCCTATAGCCGGTTAAGTCTCACGCTATGCAACCCTCAACAGGAATTCCCTAACCCCCACAACCAGCCAATACAAGAAAAAAGATGAGGAAAAAATGTACAGCATGAATGTACTCCATCATGCAATATAGAAGGGCTTTTTTTTTCCTTATGGGAGGAGAGGGGAGGGATTGTTTGGCTTATTCAAATTTTGTGGTTGAAATTTCGTCAAACTATATTAGTTTAGTTATTTATTTATTATATGTATTTTTATTTGATTTGGATATTGCTTTGTTGTTTATTAGAACTATATTTGTTTTATGAAAATTCATGTATATTATGATTCTCTTTCTTTATTGCATTCGTGTTTTTTTTACTCTAATCATATGATCTTCTCATCATACATGACCATTTATAGGCAATTTTATATTTTTGCCTTCTTATGAAAGTTAAGACAATGGAATTGATGCCTATAAGACACTTTTAAAATATTCATTACAGTTATCACAAAATGTCTCAAACCTTAATATAGCCTTGGTGTAGCATTGCCTATAACTAAAATTCATAAAGGTCATGTTCGAAGACCTGTATATTTATGTATCATGGTGTAGACGTCCCTGAACGCCCCGGGAAGGTTAAGTCCCGTTCCATTCATATTGGGTTTACTACAGTTCGGACTCGATTTGTGTCGGTTCTAAATCTGAACCAAAGAGTCCAAATCCGGCAAATCGTTTTGAAGAAAAACAGATTTTGAAAAAGTAGTGCCAAACATGGACTGCTTTGCCAGATTACAGAGTCGCCACCTAAATATTTTAAAATGGGAAATTTAGGAAACCACGACTCGCAGAAGGCCACATGTCCGGCTATCACCAAAGTGGTCTTGGCTCGGGAGCTTGGGTACGATCGGGAAGGTCATATGAGCACCCCACTTCGCCTTTCAAGACCTACTCTACTAACCGCGTGATATCCGATTTTGAAAACATTACATGTTCTTGTTCCAATTATTAGCCTAGAATTACTATGTTATGCCAAGAAGAAACAAGTATAGACTAGATCGCCTAATTTGGAAATAAACATTGCATATCCGTTCGTTTTGAAAATGCTTTGGAATTTGCTACTCGCAAGTAGGCTAAAACACGGATTTCAATGAGTTTTCCCAACTCAAGCAATCCAACCTCCACCCACAGGCATTCAAACAATTTAACTCACATAAGCATTTAGCCACATGGTAATCATACTGTCATGTTAGCATTCACACGCATGTGGTATGCTAAAGCGTAAATGCTTATATCGTACTCCGTGCCAAAACAATAAACTAGTTAGCAAACATGCATGACCTAGTTCATGTTAAGTGGCTAATGCAACGCATGCAACATGTAATTAAGATAGGCTCGGCTAACCCTAAAAATGGCATGTGAAGTGCACTTTATTCGATGCACGTATTCAAGTTGGAAATTGAAATACAATGCGGTTTGTATGATGTACCGAGCCCGATGCATGTCAACGAATGCATGGATGCACGCATGCATAGCATAAGGTATGCTAAGACAAATGTGCCCTAATACTAACCATTAAAAGCAGGTAAGTAAAAGGGAGAAAGAAATGGGGGTTGGAAGACATACACCCACTCACCCACACTTATTACAAATTTGCCCTCGCTCGGAGGGACCAAATAAATATTACAGATAATTGACTATAAGCTAATTAAATATTACAATTTAATTGAACTAACAAAATAATTAATCTAAGAAAACAGTAAACCGCCTCGGGGCGAGGACCACATGCAAAGACGCTGCCTCGCTTCTCGGAATCACATCGCCATGCTTAGATTGCCTCGCTTTTCGCTTTGCATCTCGTAAAATCGCCACAGTCTTAAGGATGCCTCCTTAGGTATTGAAGATCACTACCGGCTGCACAAAACTTCTATCGGCAATGGATTGTGCTCATCGGCACTTAATTGATCCATCGGCTGCAAACTTACTGCCGGTCGGCACTAAACACTGCCGGCCGGCACCTTGCAGAACTGCGAACACGCACAGAACAGCCAGAGGGCAAATACTGGCATGGCAATGCAATTCCAACAATGTATGCACTAAACATGCCCCTTATCATATTTGTGACTCAAAGGGACATGTGCCTCGGTTCTCGGACCACCAATCACGCATTTCCATGCATGATGGCCTAAAGAACCAAGTGTGCAACTTTGATTTCAAATGCATGCAATGAAAATAAGCACATAAGGGTGCTAAACCTCTATCACACTTCACTTCAAGAGGCTTAGCATGCATGTCAATATGATGCAATCCTAGACATGTCAACTAGTATGCAAAATGGGCAAATACAAGCAAGCAAAACATGCTAGGTGCACAACCTAAGCAAGGAAGCATATGGACTAAGCAAGGGGGTGGACTCAAACATGGATTAGGCAGCCAAATAGGCCTAAAACCATTGGCCAAAATGCTAAATCATGAGGGCCAAACACACATGCACACATGCACAAGTTAAGGCACCAACACTTAAGCATAATAAACAACATTCAAGCACACTTGAAATGAGTTAAAATTGGACTACTAGCATGCATAGAAAGCTCTGACAAGCATGCAAAACATGATGCCAAATCATGCAACAAAGCAAGCTAAACATGCAACAAATGGCCTGTGTCTTCAAAGCAAGCCTAGCAAGCCTATGAGGCATTAAACCACACCTAGTATAATCATACATGGCAATACTTAAACAACTAAAAAACAGAGTTTTAAAACTAAGCCCAAAAGACTACTTGGATGGCATCTAAGAGGCTTGAATCCAAAGGTATGCAACATGACCAAAACATGGAGCATTCAACACATGCTTTTAAAGCATTAAAGAGGCATGCAAGACAAACATATGGGCATGTCAAAGGGTCTGAAATCACATGTAGGGTGGTTCCAAACCATCAAAATAATGCTAGCAACACATGCTATACACTCGCATACTTGAAGCATACAAGCCCGGCAAGCCACAAATACAAAGGAGCTATAGTAAGCATGCTAAAATCAATCCAAAAGACTATGGACAGACCTAAAGCATGGAAAAATAAGCACAAATCATTCACAAGTCTAAGCCTAAATCATGCTCAAATTAGGGCTAACAACCTAAGGCAGGTTAAGACAACATCAAGGCATTACATGGCAACTATGCTAAGCATGCATAAGGGACCAAAACCAACACATAGCAATGTTAAATTATGATATAATAAGCATGAAAAACAGTCCAAACATGCTCAACACACACTTGAACACTATGCTCTCTCAAGAGGCCAAATCTTGCCCTTTTCAAGGACATCAAGGAGAGGGGGTGGCCCTCTCCTTCTTGAGACTCTAAGGCACCATTTTCACCACTGAAATCCCTCAAGATTTCAGTGGTGAAGAGATCCTAACACCAAAGTCTCGGATCTCTCACCAAATAGCACAAAAAGTGGCCTTTTCAAGGCCTAAGGGTGGTCAAACCTCCCCAAAGCATAAAGTACCCTTAATGAACTATCAAGAGGGCTAAAAAACAGAACTTTTTTGTATTGAACACCAAGCACAAAAACAGTTCAAGGATAGGTCAAAATGGAGTGCAAGAATGAGGTAAATAAAGTAAGTTTCTCACCCTTGTTGACCCTCTTCACAAATGTTGACTTTGTTGCTTCCTTGAGCTCCAAACCAGTCAAGAACAGCAAGAATAACCTTTTGGGACCTCAGTAGCCAAGGGAAGGTGAAACACTAGGTGTTGATGTGCAATAGTGAGACACAAACACCTAGTGTACAAAATAAGAGAGAAAAAGAGAGATAGGATAGATATAGAATTCAAACCCTAAAACCAAAGCTTCTTCTCTGTCTTTTCTCTCTAAAATGTCTAAGTTTTCTAACCCTTGGGCCAAGAGGAGCAAGAGTTATGTTATAGGCAACCAAACTTACAAGTTAAGCCACCAAGAAGCTCATCCCTCCATACACGTGTATGGAGGGGAAACAAGTGTAAGAAAGCTGTCTGAAAATATCTCCAAAAACAGCTGTAAAGTGATCGGCAGGGCAAAATGGTCATTTTCCCAAAAAGAGTGCCGACCGGCACAAAATAGTGCCGACCGGCACTATATAGTGCCGATGGCAACATAAACCAGCCGGTGGCCTCTAGCCAGTGGGGGATTGGTGGGGAGATGCCTCGCCCCTCAAGGCATTCCTCGCCTCAAAGGCAAAGCACAAGTGTTTGGTGCAAAACCTAAACAAATCAGTCAAGTTCAGGAGGTCTGAGGCCCGAGGACTCCGAGCTCCAAACAAACACAAACATGGGTAATCACCGAGTGTTCAAGCGGTGACGTTGAAGTCTTGAGGACGGTCAAAAATGGGGTGCCTACACATGGTTTATTAAAAAATCCCTATTTTCACTATTTAGATGCACTTCTATTTGTGTGAAATTTCTATGCACTTCTATTTGTGTGAAATTTCTCCACCTTTCTGATCTAAGCAACTATATGTATTACTTGGCCATATTAGGAAAACAGTTACTTCGCGATTAATGATGGAGAAAGATTAGGTACATCTTAATAGGTAATGAAAATTATATTTGGAACCTGTTGTGCTTAAAATATTCATTCTCAAATGTTTTAATAAATTTGGACTTTGAATGGTAAAATAGAACTATAGATGAATGCATGAAAGCAGCATGGAATTTTGTGGACATGGCTAAAAGGAATGCAGGGCATCCAGAGAAGATTATATGTCCTTGCAAAGATTGTCGAAACTTAAGTCACCATTGTACTGAGGTTGTGTATGAGCATTTGGTCATAAAGGGAATGGATGAAACTTATACAAATTGGTTTCATCATGGAGAACAACCAAATGTCAATGATAAACCTGATATGGAAATGTTAGGCTCATACAATTTATTTAAAGCTGCATGTGCGCGAGATGACAATTATGAAAAATCTATTGACGAAAGTGGAGATGAGGATTTTTCAAATTACCGAAGACGCAAACTCCATTATATTTAGGTTGTGAAAAATACACAAAGTTGTCAACAATTGTAGCTCTTTACAAGCTCAAAGTTGTAAATGAATGGTCCGATAATGCTTTAATAAACTTCGAGATATTACATGATATGTTACCAATGGGAAATGTTATTCAAGTCTCAGATACTCTGTGAAAAATTTGTCAAAGCATTTGATTTAGGGTATGAGAAGATTCATGCTTGTGTGAATGATTGTTGTTTGTTTAGAAAAGAGAACTGAAATAGAGAGTTGTCCAAAATGTGATTTTTCACGATGGAAGGTCGATCAATGCACCAATAAAATTAAAAAGGTGTTCTCGCTAAAGTGCTAAGATATTTTCTTATAATCCCAAGGTTTAGGAGGATGTTTAGGTCATCACAAATGGCTGAAGATTTAAGGTGGCATTCTGCTCATAAAAGTGAAGATACCAAGATGCGACACCCGTTGATTCTTGCTCATGGGACTTGGTTAATAATAAGTGGCCAATCTTTTCATCGATCCACGCACCGAGACTAGGTCTAGCTGATGGTTTCAATCCATTTCGTAATTTGAGTTCTACGTCGCTTGTTGGCTCGTGATGCTAGTTGCATATAACTTCCCACCATGGTTATGTATGAAAAGAAAATGTTATGTTGACATTATTGATTCTAGGAAAAGCAACGTGTAATGACATTAATGTATATTTACAACCGCTTATAGAAGACCTACAAGAGTTGTGGAATAATGGGGTGAATATTTATGATGCTTTCACAAAAACTGTTTTCAATTTGAGGGCAATTTTATTATGGACAATAAATGACTTTCCAAAGATATGGAAATCTCTCGGGTGTACTACTGAAGTAGAATAGCATGTCCTATATGTGGCAACAATACATATTCATAGTGGCTAACATTTAGTAGGAAGTTTGCATACATGGGCCACAGGTGCTTCCTTCCGCCATCTCACCCTTTTCAAAAGAAAAAAACTTGGTTTGATGGTAAGGAAGAAAAGAGAAGAAATCCAAAAATCATGATTGGCAACAACATTTGGGTTTCTATTAAAGACATGAAGAATGATCATGGAAAAATTGGAGAGAAGAAGCGAAAGCGAGATAATGAACCTATTCAAACGTGGAAAAAGAGGTCAATTTTTTTTGAATTACCTTATTGGAAGGTAATTGTTATTGACTATTTTGATATATCTTATTTATTTATTTATTTATTTTTGAGTTTTTGATAGTAGCAATTTTACAAGTGTTTTTATAATGATTTCTCAGGAACTTACATTACGTCATAACTTAGATGTAATGCATATAGAGAAAAATGTTTGTGAGAGCATCATTGGCACCTTGTTGGATATCAATGAAAAATCAAAGGATGGTCTCAATGCTCGTAAGGATTTACAAGAAATGGGAATACGACATGACTTGCATCCAGAAGAACATGGGACTAGAACATACCTCCCTGCAGCTGCACATACACTATCAAGGACTGAAAAGAAAATATTTTGCAAGAGGTTATTTGACTTAAAGTTACCTGATGGGTATAGCTAAAATATTGGGAATTGTATATCGATGGAGGAATGCAAGATTATAGGCCTTAAATCCCACGATTGTCATGTTCTGATGCAACAATTGTTGCATGTAGCTTTGAAAGGATTAATGCCGAAAGGACCAAGAAATGCCATACTTCGGTTGGGTTCATTCTTCAATGTAATATGTCAACAAGTCCTTGATAGAGAACAAATAGCTACCCTCAAAGAAGAAGTCATTGAAACCTTATGCATGTCTGAAAGGTTCTTTCCACCTTCATTCTTTGACATTATGATTCATTTAACGATTCACATAGGACGAGAAGCACGATTATGTGGACTAGTCCAATACCGTTGGATGTATCCCTTTGAAAAGTGAACACCTATTTCATGATTATTAAATATGACTATGTGTTAAGAAGTATCATTTTAATGTGATGTTCATTTTTCTTAAGATATATGAAGATACTCAAAGGATATGTTAGGAATCTTGCACGACCTGAAGGTTGTATCGGTAATGCTATCTTGCGTATGAGTGCATGTTATTTTGCAATAAAAATATGAAGACAACTATTGATGTAGATTATCAAGTAGGCCGCAATCAAGATTTTGATAATGATATGACTCTTGAAGGTCGTCCAATTTCAGGTGGAACATCAATCACGTTGAATGATGAATTGTTGGAAACTACACATCGTGCCGTGTTGTTCAATACAGCCATAGTGGAACCCTATTTGGAGTAAGTATGATAGAATTTCCAATGCATAATTTACTAGGTACCTGATATCACTTATAAACCACTTACATATTTTGGTTTCAATCAGGTTGCATTTAGAGGACTTAAAGCAATCAAACAGGAGCCTTGGTCTTCAAAAAAATAAAAGCTTACTTTTGAAGAGACATGCTGACAATTTCGCCGCATTACATGTTATTTCAAATTAGTTTGTTTAGAAGAATATGATAACATAACATATGAATTTATTCCCTTATTTTTTAACAGATTCAGTTTTATATCCCATCAACTAATGAGTTGGACAATAATGAGGTGGACAAACTAAAATGGCTTGTATATGGTCCTAGAAAGTATGCAATGTCCTATAATGGATATATAATTAATGGGCAGCGATTCCACACAAAAGAAGCAGAGAAGTCAACTCAAAATAGTGGTGTTTCTATAGAAGCTGGCACCATGTGCAGAGCAAGTGCAAAGGACACTTCACAAGTTATTGATGTCGTTGCATATTATGGTGTGATCAGAGATATAATTTTATTAGATTGCCATACATTTCAACTTCCAATATTCAAGTGTGATTGGGCAAACATTGGACATGGTGTTAGATTTGAAGATGGTTTTACACTTGTTAATCTACCCGAATGTGAGAACCAATATGAGAGGGAGCCTTTTATATTGGCCTCACAAGCAAAACAAGTGTTTTATTCGAGGGAAACTGATTCAGCTAATTGGTATGTTTTACTAAAGGCACCACCAAGAGGTTCTTATGAGTTGGAAATGTATGATGAGAATGAGGATATGTCTTCCAAGCCACAACACATTTCATCACTTGATTTGAACATTGATGATGATAATGACAAAGGCAGTTTTGTGAGAGAAGATTGTGAAGGCATATTGGTGTGATTTGTGTGCTACTCTTGAAAAGATTGTAGTTTTTATCTCAAGTCTTTTTGAGTTTATAATGTTATTTTGAAATTTCTTTTTGAAGCACTAGTTTACATTCTAAATTTGTTTTAGAATTATTTATGGTGGTTTGAAACAAGATAAAAGAGTTTTAACTTATGATGAATGTATAATATTACACTTTACAAGTTTTTATTTAAAGTTTTTTCGGAAATGATGGTATGTACAGGTTTTTTTTGCTTGGTCATTTCTATCACTTTTGTAGCCTTTATGTATTTATAAGGTATACAACTCAATTCTTGTTTCAAGATACTTTGTTTATTTCAATTCATTTCTTTAACTGAGTTTGGAATTTGATGCTATGTTATTACTTTGTTGAGTAGGTTGGCTACCATGGTTGCTAGTTGTAAGGGGAGGTTACGTCCCAGGTAGACATCAAGTGAAGTCACTCTTGAAGGATCATCCAACCTCTTGCCTCAAGATTCCCTAGAAACAGCTGCAGTTCTTACAGAGGGTTCACAAAGTCTTAAACGAAAAAGGGGCCCAACCAAATTGAAAACGATTACAGTAGATGGCAGAAGTCAAATTGAAATAGCGTACAATGACTTGGGTCAACCAATTGGTGATGGATCGGTCAAATTATCCTCCTTCTTAGGAGCTCTTGTTCAAGAGATTGTACTTGTAACACTTACTGATTGGAGGAAACTTCCTTCGGGGCTAGGAGAAGTCTTATGGAAATCTATGTAGGTATAGTATACCAAACTTAAATATCTTTGCTTTGAACATAAAATTATCATAACATTCATGCTAATACGACTTGGTGTAAGATTTAAGGTAGATGAAGAGTGGAAAAAGATCATATATTTATGTCAATGGATGATCTTTGAAGGGCCTCCAAATCAAGATTAGTTACCAAAATAAGGAAAGCATCAAACGAAGAAGAAAGGCTTAAACTACGACCTGATAACATCAAATCAATTCATGAGTGGAAGGATTTCTTGAAGGAAAAGACAAGTGAAGAGTTTAAGGTAAGAAGCTTCTGAAGTTGTCATTACTATTTTATAAAGGCAACATATGATAAAGATAAATTCTATTGTTATCAACACTATTTTATAAAGGCAAATTGTATTCGTATCAATACTATTATGGAACTCCTATACTTGTGCATAATCAGAATGTAGACAATTGCATAGATGAAAAAGTTAACAAAGTACCACTTTGTTAAATGGAGAAAATTTGAAAAACAGATATTATAGTTGTTCTAATTATGCATCTGGATGATAGAAAATTCCATTATGGGTTTTGATTTTTCATTTTATTGTTTGGGTGCTTCCTATTTTGGGGATACCCTAGTAACTAAGGATCTGTGTTTTTGTACATGCAAGGCTAAAGTTGTTATTCAATTTCAGCGTATCATCCGTTTGAGTGCTATGTTTCTCCAACTTTTTGTCCTGTTTTGTTGTAGGGGGATCACTAATCATCATTGTTGATTGATCTTTGTTAGGGAGCATGATGCTATTCCATTAAACATGATTGTCTATTTTACTATAATGTTGTATCAATTTCAATAAAATATAATGTTTTCGTTGACCCAAAAAAAAAAAAACTGAAATTGATTAATTGCTTTAGGCTAAAAGTGAGAAATTCAAAATAATTAGAAGGAAACAACTCCTACATACATGTAGTCGCAAGGGATATGCACGGTTGACCGAGGACATGGTAACATCAAATTTTATTATAAATTTTATTTAGTTCTGTTTGTATTTTTTCTATAGTATGAATCTTTTTTTCCCCGCTAGAAAAACAAGGGTGCAACCTCCTCATCTCTATCTAGAGTTCCTGTCTGGATTCAGGCACATACCAAAAAGAGTGGTGAACCCATAAATACAACTGTTGCTGAAACTATTGTAAGAACATTTCTCTATTCAATATTTTTTATTTTTTATTTTTTTTATAATATATCTTGATATTCATATTGGTCATCCTTATCTACTCAGACATAATAATAATATTATTTTTTTTTTTTAGGATAAATTGAAAGAAGTTGAACTTGATGATCCAGTATCATCATCTGTTCTCAAGGTAAAACAAGATGCTCTTTCAAAAATACTTGGTCGTGAGAATCGCTTACTAAATTATGTGTACTCTTGCAAAGGGATAGTTTTAAAACTCAGGAAAAAGAAGAAGCTACTCAATTGAAAGAAAGAGTGGCACATTTGGAAAGCGTAGTTAGGCATCTAATGAGAAATGAGGCAAGTAGTTTTACGCATTTATTAAATTTACTTATATAGGTTTCAAACTTTTTAACATAATCACATTATTGTCTTTCATTTTTTGGTGTCAGAAGCAAGCAAGCGAGGAAGGATCAACAAGACCTATAGTTTCTCCCTTGGTAAAAAATATTATTTACATTTCATTTTACATGAAAGTAGTGTGCGCACATGCACACAAATACATTTCCATTCTATGAGTCTATTTATATGTACAGATCAACTTTAGAATACCACTTAAGTATCCATCTAACACTAATAGTAATGAGTTAAAGAAAAACGCAAATGCAATGACATATACAATGAATTGTAACTTTGAAAGTAGAAGAGATGCTTTTGAGACAAAGCTAAGTAAAATATATGTGCTACAACAATGCTTTCCTGATTGATTTGCTAGGAAAAAAATTTGAAGAATTCAAGATGAAAAACATAAGAAAGTTTTAATAGTAATCACCAAATTGGAGGGTTTACATATTAACATAGTGTATATATATAGAGAAAGAGGAGAGCTAACAACCATATATGAGTGACAGTTTCTCTTGTTTGTCATTGCCTTGTTACTAAAATGTCAGAACACTAACACCCCCAACAAGAAATGCAAGTTGCTGCATTGAATGGGGTTAGGGGAAGTAGTTGCTGAAGGGCGTTGGTCTTCAAGTGATCCGAAACAACTTGTCCATCACATTCCTATTGGACCTAATGCCATGAGAGTATGGGTAGATCTCGCAAGAGAAGCTGGAGCATATTTATGGAGGCCTACTGCTGACGTGACTTACATTGAAGACGCTGTGGGTACTACAGTTGCATGGCCAGCTGACAAAGTTGTTATGGGGCAGTGATCACTTCTACAGGTTGGTAATTTTTTAAAAGATTAAAAATATTACTCTTCATGAACAATTTAAATCTTATTATATTTGTTTTTATTTATTCCACCTGGAGAAATGTATTTGTAGAGAATGTAGAAATGTTTTTTTTTTTTTATGAATAGACGGGTCAGATCTAATCCGGAATCCTTATAATGCAATAGAAGTATACTTTATTAAGAGATAAGACAATACAAAGAGAAGAGTAAGGAATTCTTGATATTACGAAAGAAATAACACTTTTTTAAGCAATAGGATATTACAACATACTTTATAGTTTTGCATATCACATTACCTGCCAGAGTAAGATTTCTTGTATAGAGGCAAATGATTGAACACCCTCAGGCCACATTGGAATGACAACATAAACTGCAAACCTCTCTTTTGCTCTTATCTTGCTAACAATCTTTAGTGCCAACTCCAAAGGGATCGATTATCAAGACCTAGTCAAAATTAATCAATTTCAACTATCTTCACAAGAAACAAAAGAAACTGAAAAAATTTATGGATGTTTTTGTAATCACAACATTAACAACATACCTAAATGTGTTTATAAAAAAAATAATATGGATGTAAGATGGACTCTGTAAATGGAAACATGATTTTGACAAATACTATATTTCCAATAAGATTAGGCTGTTTATTATTGTTGAAACTATTAATTCAGCAACTATCAAGCTAGTTATATTTGTATAAAAAGAAGATTCAAATGCGGAGGCCATTAATGCTACACAACAATGTGTTTATAACGAAGGAACTTTAGTTGAACCTGCTTCTTTGTAAGATGGCCATGCATATGAGGACCCAAGGAAATATTGATTCTCGATATATATAAAGTGCTGGGCAGATCTTATTGCATGAACATATGCTGTTTGAATGCTCATGTCGATCACTAGATTTTTTGCACAGGCTAGGTTCTGCAATAAAGAACGTTACAAATACAAACAATTATCAAAATTGAAAAGAACAAACAAATTCAGTAGAACTTCCAATGTGCTAACTTAACACTAAAAACAAACAAATTCAGTAGAACTTTCCAATCTGCTGAATCTGTTGATACATGTATGCAGCTGTGGTTGAATATTGTCTTTGATCTGGGATGCTTGCTAGGATGCTATGCTTAGGCTACCCAGTTATGATCTCTGGTCTGGTGTTGCTGAGATGGCTATGGGTGGGCTGGTTGACTTCTGGATGAGGGTGGGTGGGTGACTACCTGAAATTGGTGGATGCTTGTCTGTTGGGTGTATTTCTGCTACTATATGCTGTGTTGTTGATATGTTATATGCTGGTGTATGCTATTGGCTGATTCTGGTGTAGAGTAGCTCTTAGGCTGCTGAAGCATTGGTGCTTAGGCTGGTCTGCTGTGTTATAAAGTTCCTTTTGTTTGCTGATTAAAAAAAAAAAAAAAAACATTCATTTTTAAAATAATAAAAAAAATTCTTAATAGCAATTCTCCTTTGCATTTACTGTGTCAGTTTGTATTTCCTTACATGCTTTTGAAAAGAAAAAAGAGTAGAGATATAAGCATTAGGTATAAGTACTTTGTTTATTGATATAATTTTATTTTTATTTTTCCTTTTTAATGATATACAGTATTGTTAAACTGATTATACTTATTGTGACGTGTTGATTATTGTTTTACAGTTATTAGGTTTAGAAAGAAGAAGGAACCAATAAAAGTCAGCTTGGAAGTTTGTGGGTGCAGAAAAAGGAATTTGAATGTGTTATTGTCTTGTACATACTGACATTATGACTTTAAGTTTTTGTTTTTATTTTTATTTTCTAACAGTGAGAGATTGTGTTTTGGTACTTTATTAAGACAATGTTATGACGATTTTATTAGTTCTTGAAATTTGTGGTGATGAGTTATTTTTCAATAATGATATTGTTTTGTATGTGATGGATGAAAATGTGTTTGCTGCATTTACAGAATTTAGGTTTCCAATATTGGTGTTAGAATGGATTTTTATTATATTTATAAATACTATATGATAGCATTTAAAATTGCTATCATAATGAGGTGTTTGTAGCATTTAAAAATGTTATCATGCTTTATTCTAATATTCTTAGTTAGTTATGATATGGTAGATTGTAACATTACTAGATTGCTATAAAAACAATTTCATAGCATTAACAAAATGTTATCCTTTGGTATTTTTAGTAACTTTTAACTATTTCATAGCATTCAAAAATTGTTATAATATATTTACGATAGCGTTCAACGATAACATTCGATAAATGTTATTAAAAATGATACACTTTCAATAACGTGGCAAACATAGCATTCCAACGAATGCTATTGTTATTTTTGATAGCATTCATCGAATGCTATAAAATGTGTTTTTGTTGTAGTGTAAAGAATGTTGTGTTCTCCTGGTCAGGGCCACACAGAGGGCTTTGATGATAGCCACTGTAGGCATCCAGGAAGCTTATCCGTTCATGTCCGGCAGTTGCGTTTACCAGCTGGTCTATCCGCGGGAGAGGAAAGTTGTCCTTAGGACAAGCTTTGTTGAGGCTGGTGAAGTCGACGCACACCTATCATTTTTCGTTCTTTTTCTTCACCACAATGGTATTGGACGACCATCTTAGATATTGTACCTCCCGTATGACCCCTGCCGCCAGAAGCTTGTTTACCTCTTGGATGACCGCTTCCGTGTGTTCTGCGGATGATCGTCTGCTCTTTTGGACTACAGGCTGAGCTATTGGTTGGATATTGAGTTGGTAACATGCAAAGGCTGGGTCCAATCCAGGGGTCTCGTAAGCAGACCAGGCAAACACTTCGATATTCTTGTGGAGGAGAGCTAACAATTGCTCTTTTTCTTCGGCAAGAAGTGAAGTACCGAGCAAAAAGAACTTGTCTGGATCTCCTCTGTCCACCAAAATCGTTTCGAGATCCTTCACCATCTTCTCTGTTGGTACTCTACCAACGTCTTCCAGTACAGGCTGATCAGGCAGTTCGACCATTTGGACTTCTTTGCATGCTTGTTTGGACTTCATGGCGACGATGAAGCAGTGCTTTGCCGTTACTTGGTCATCCTTGATCTTCTCCGCCCCATTCTTTGTTGGGAAATGGGCTACCTGGTGGTAAGTGGATGGCACCGTCTCCATGGTAGGAATCTAAGGTCGACCGAGGATTACATTGTAAGGAGATGAAGTATTGATCACCAAGAAGTCAATAGGGACCACTTTGGACTTTGCTGTAACGGACAAGGTGATCCGACCAAGCGGCCACTCTATCTATCTATTAAAGCCAACTAGAGGGGAGATTGTCAGGATTAAGTGTTGCTCATTAAGACCCAACTTTTTGAAAAGGTCATAATACATAATGTCAATGGCGCTTCCTTGATCAATTAGGACCCATTTCACATCAAATTTGTTCGCCACACCGACGGTGATTTATCGTGGCATCGGTGAGGATGTTGGATCCCTTCTAAATCCTTCTCAGAGAGCACAATGTCAAACTGAGAAGGTTTCACTTCCGTTCTGAACTTCTTGAGCAATGGTCCTACTGACATGACTTGTTGCAAGTGCGTGGCTCTCTGAATCTTGCCACGAAGGACATTCTCTTTTTGGGGGTCGGTCATCCCATGGATGACATTGATCACTAGCCTTGGGGCTTGGTCCTCTGGTGGAGGGGCTGGGGGTTGCCCCTGTTTTGCCTTTGTCTTCTCCACAACAATCCATTGCTGAAGGTAGCCGACAGTGACCAAGTCTTTAAGATGCCTCTTAAAATCTCTACAGTTCTGCGTCTTATGCCCTTTCTCACGATGATAGGTGCACCGCCACTCCTGATTGTGCTGAGCAGGGTCCCCTATCATCTTAGAAGGCCAAACGAAGTAGGGTTCTCCCTTGATTTTTTCCAAGAGCCTATAGATCGGCTCCATGAACACAGTGGTTATGGTTTCGTAAGATCTACTCCTTTCCTTTTTGGTTTCCATGGTTGGTTGCTTATTTTGGCAATACCTCCTTCTTTAGTCCTCCCTCTAGGCTGTTCGACCCTATGTTGCCAAAAGGCCTTAACTCCCTCATCTACAACTGACACTTGAATAGAGGCTATGTTATCTTACACACGGGATCGCTTTTCTATTTGAGCCCTCAGCTCTTTCAAGTCAGAGGCAGGTCGTTTCTTCAATGACTGCCTGAGCTTATGTGAAGGCAGGAGGCCTTGTTTGAAGTATAGAGCTGCCAACAGCTCACTACAAACATCTTCCAAATCACCATATACCTCCCAATACCACCAAGTGTATTCACGCAAAGACTCATTTTTATCCTTTCGAGTATTGAACAAGGTGTCCAATCCTTTCGGGATTCGGCTATTACAAACAAACCGTGCGATAAAGGCCTTTGAGAGCTGAGCCCAATCATAGATTGATTGAGAATGAAGTTTGTCATACCACCGGAGGTTGTACTCACCAAGGCTAGAGGCAAAAACCTTATACATGAACGCATCGTTTTGATTCCAAAGTGACATCATTTGGCAGTAGTGGTTAATGTAAGTCAGGGGATCTAACTTCCCATCATAGAGGATGAATTTCGGTGGGTTGTACTTATGAGGAGCTTCCACCGCTTCAATCTCAGGGCAAATGGAGGAAGAGGCTAGTCGGTCTAGAGCACGACGCTCTATCTGATGAACGGATCGATCTAGATGTTCTTTTTCCCTTTCTAATCGCCGCTCCGCTACTTTGTTCGACCGTCGGTCATCTTCTCGGTTGTCGTTCAACCATGTCCTCAAGTCATGCGGTCGTTCATCACGACGGCATGAGGCGAGAGATTGTCAATAATGATCGACGGGCTTTTGGCTCTTGCGAGAGTTTTCTGAGATTCTTCGTCCTATTGCTAGCTCCTCATTGCAGATTAGAATCAACCGGCTACGCTCATCATGAACAGGATCGTAGTTAGACTGTTCCCGTCGTGGAGGCGGCGGAGGAGTATGCCTTCGTTGCTGCAACGGTCCTCCTCCGAACTTCCTTGGCTTATCTTGAGGTACCATCTACTTCCTTAGTTAAGCACATATGTCCTCAATCTCCAAACTCATCGAGTCGATGACATGATCACGGTGGTTTTTCTCAACAAACAGCCATTGAGATGACTGATAGGCGGTGGCATGACGTCGCTCCGTCGTATCAAGGGTTGGGTTATCGTGGTCCATCAGGTTATCGTTCTGTGAGGGAAGGCTGCACTTTGTCTTTGGTTCTCTTCGTTCTTGAAGTCTTCTCTCCAATCGCAGGTTACGAGGTTCCTTCAATACCTATCGTCGGAGTTCGTCACAAAGCAATCAGAGAACGATTCCCATAGACGGCGCCAAATGTGTGGACCGATTTTTACAATACAGTAAAATGAAACTTCGTTGACGAACCCTGATGCACCGATGGGTGAAGGCCTACACAAGGAACAAACGGTTAAGTTGCCCGACCGGGGTTGGTCAAAAACCCTTCCGACGGTCGAGTCAGTACTAGAGTTTAGTATAGGAAAGGTAGAATAAACGAGTCAGTTTAGAGTGTTCAGCGATCGATCCCTCCTCAAGGAGAGTGATGTTACCTTTTATAAGGACCGTGTGACTTCTCTTTGCCGCCTGACACTTAGTTGAAATGTTAGGTTGCTTTTCAATGGGAAAAGCAAGGAATCTGTTAAGCAATTCCGTTATTCATGGCAAATCAAGCGCTCTTTTCCGTGTGTTGGATGTGAGTTAATTTGCACGATTGGTTCGTACCGAACGCTCTTACGATTGGTTCAGCGCTCTGATTCAAGTTGGTCATCCTCCTTAGCTACGCTTGGCCCAGGTTCGTATTTGGGCTGCGTGGTTCGGATTACTTGGTCTGTTGGGCTTAAGATCACACTTGGTCTTCATGTTTGGTCCCTTGGTGGTTCTTCTCTACTTCAAGTAAACGCTTGGCCCACACGGTTTGGACCGTTGAACACTACCTTGGCCCAAACTCGTGCTTGTGTTTTGACGTTCTAATCCTGTAGCGTTACCAGGCCCAAGCATCACCCTTGGGCTTGCTGTCTCCTCCTTGTTTTGCTTATGCTTTGTAAATGACCTTCTTCAATCACCATTGAAATGATACTGAAAGAATAATATAGTAGCGGAATAGGTTGAGGTCTGGTGGGCAACCAAGGTAAGATTGCCACCCGTTAGTGAAACGAAATTATTAGGTGTTTAACCTAGCTCATGTTATGTTATAATCTTTATAAAAGAGAGAAATAGAATATTATATAATATGTATATTTAATATTGTGTTTAATACTAATGTAACAATATATACATTTCTCTTTTATATAGGATGAAAAAAATCTAAGTATGATAATTCTAAATATGATAATAAAAATATGTTATTTATAATAGACAAAATATATAATTATTTTATTTAACATAATTGATTACTATTCGTTTGAGAGATCAATTTATAGAATTGGTGGGATTATGTAACAAATAAAACATCAAAAAATAAAGGTACAATAGAAAAAAAAAACCCTAAGGTTTGAATGTTGTAACAACATAAATTTAGAATTTTTAATTTTGTGAATTTATCTTTTTTTTTTTTTAAAAAAAATTATTTTCAATTTAAATCATTTGTTTATTTTCCTTCACTAAAGTAAAAAAGAAAAAAAGTTATCAAACTCAATGTAAGTTTACATAAAATATTTAAAATATCTATTTTCATTGAGTTTAATGGCTAAAATATCAAAATTTTCACCAATTTTACTTAATGAAAATAGATAAATAGTTCAAATTGAAAATAAATCAAAACTTTAGAGTTTAAATTGATAAAATGAAAAACTCATAATTTATTTTGTTGCAAGAGTTAAATCCTGGAAATATATATATTTATTTTTATTTATTTTTGTAATTTTTCCAAAAATAAATAAATAAAAGGGGTTTTTTTTTAAGGTCCTTGGTATTATGATTTTATAGCATTAAGGACACCAAATATTTTCATAATGTCTAAGGTCCCTCAACAATATTCTCATAATGTCTAAGGTCCCTTAACCTTGATCTAGAGAAATTTCAGTCCAGAAAAATTTCAGTCTAGAGAAAATTAGTCCAGAGAAATTTCAGTCCAGAGAAATTTCAGTGCAGAGAAAATTGGTCAGAGAAATTCTGGCCCACAGAAATTTCTCTGGACCAAATTTCTAATCCAAATCAGAGAATTTCTCTGGACCAACCCAGAGAAATTTCAGTTCAAACCAGAGAAAATTAAACAAACTGAGTTTAAACTAGAGAAATCCAGAGAATTTCTCTAGACTAGGAAAGAATTTCTCTAGACTTACTTCAACCCAGAGAAATTTTCTCAAAACCAGAGAAATTTCCCTTAAGAACCCAGAGAAATTTATTCAAACAGTAAGCTGAAGTGAAAAGAAAATTTCTCTGGGTTGAGAATTTCTCTGGAGAAAATTCAGTTCAAATAAAAAAAAATAATTGAAATAGATGTTCAAAATAAAGAGAGTCCTTGATAGTCTTGTGGTGCAAAATAAACCCCAATCCAAGACCAACACATAAGAAACAAGAAACATACCCATAAAATCTTCTTAGAGAAAACAGTAATCAAATAGCATGGAATAAATTGACTTCTTGAAATCCAAGAAATTTATATACCAAATTCTAATGTTGATAAAATATAAATATAAATCAGTTAAATTTATCGTTGTTGATAAAAACATGAATCATTGAAATGCCTGTGATATTATCTAGCCATTAGAAACTAACCCAGCCAGCAAGCAACTCACCTACATTTGTCTTAATGTCATGAAATGATTGTTCAATTTGAAGTTTGAACAGAAACATCTCTGTTTGACTTTTATGGAATTAAATAATCTAAATTCACTTCTCATAATTTTCACTGGAATAAGGCTTAAAACCTTGCAAATGGAAGCTTACCAATATTCTAATGTCATCTCTTTTAATCGGGCTTCAAGCTTTTGAAAAAGGGAAGTCTTCTCAAAATCTTGCCTCCAATGTTTCTGAAACATCCTCTTCCCCCTTCTTATTCTCACCAACTATTGTACCCAACCGGCCATTCCCTACACCAATCAAACACCCAAGTCTCTCTTTCTTCCCAACAGAAGAAAACCCATTAACTCTAACAGAATCGGAGGAGTTCAGGCGCGGAGGTACAAATGGGACCACGGCAGCGGAGGCGGCCGCTGGAATCGGACTACGGGTCGCGAATCCGGGCAGCGCGGAGGTCTGCGACGGTGCTCTGTTGTATTCATCAAGAAATTACTAGGCTTTCTGGTACTTTTGGCCATTGTTTTTTCTCTCCTTGGAGGATCACAAGTACGGCTCATATCTTCTTGTAGAGTTGACTCTGAAGATTTCAAGAATGATTGAGAACTCTATCCGTCAGTGACTATGCTTGTGCCGTAGAGCTTCTCTCCGTCGATCAAGCTCCGCGAGAACCTCCCTAAACCTCTCCACCGACACATCTTCCGGCGACATGGCTCTCTCTCTCTCTGTGCGTGTTTTATTGGGGCGAGGGACCTTAGACTACAAAAAAATCAGATTGTGAACCTAATCTATTACTAAAAGTTGGATAGGGACCTTAGACCAATTTTCTCTAAATAAAAATTACCAATTAAACTTGACGAGTTAAAAATCCACATATGGCGGGAAACGCACTTGATACGGTTACAATTTTCCCGCTAAAATTCACACTTCTTTGCTCTGCACACAATGTATATTATATATTCACACCCCCCAATCCATGCATAGATTGTATATCTATTCTCTCACACAGATTTGCAGATCCTCAAGAGCTTGGTCGATTTTGATATCGCAATCATGCCGACCATCGCCGGACATGGATCATCTCCGTTTGCCGCCGCCGACGAACTCATAGCCATCAAAGCTCGAAGATCCGGCGAGATCCGATCCACCGGCGACTCCACTCCCCGAAAACGAACATTGAGAAGCAATTCGGCCGCAGAAGACTGCTCGATCGCTTCGATTCCATCTCCGAAGCTTTGTTCTCCGACGAAATGGAAATCTCCTCGCCGATGTATCAATGGCAGCCCCAATGGCCCTGCAAAGGTGAGTCCAGTGCTTTGATTTCATCAAACTTGATTGTTTTTTTTCATTCTCTGTTAATACCGCACAATTGATGATGATAATTGTGGATTGAATTTAGGTGTTTTTGCAGGGTACTGGATTCGAATCAAAATCTCATGCGAATTGTTGGTGAAAAAAATTGTCTGGAAGTTTTATTGACAAACCGAAATGGTACCCGAGAGGCTAGTTTAATTTGAGTTATTATTCATTTAATTGCAACTAAAAGTGATATAAACTTTCGAACAAAAATGAATTGGTTAATAATATATATCTGAACAACTGCTTTTTGTTCTGAAGATTATGTATGAACATTTGACTTTTGTTTGAAAGTTTATATCTGAACGGTATAAGTAGTGTGTACTGATATTTTTTACGGCGTGCAAACGAAAATTTCCAATCACGTATGTTTGTGTTGATTTGATCTGTTCTAAAATGTTAATTAAGTGATGTATGTATAGATTTGCAGCAAATGAGTGCGGTAAAGGAGGCATTGCACGTATCAAGTATGCCCTCTATGGTTGTTTGCCGAGAAAATGAGCAGAAAACGGTTTTGGAGTTCTGCAAGCAATGCATAGAACAAGAGAAGGCCGGGAGTTTGTATGTGTGTGGATGTCCAGGGACCGGAAAATCACTGTCTATGGAAAGAGTCAACGAGTCTCTGCTTGATTGGGCAAAGGGGGTAAGCTGATTGCCCTTCATTGATGGTTCTAAAATTGGCGTTTGTCTGTTGATTAGTCCCATCAAATAGATTAGAAAGAGTGGTATCATTCATTGATTGCACGCAATGTTATAATTTTCAACCAATTAGTGTATAACTCCGGTGTTGGTGTGGTTTAAAATGTTAATCTTGCTGATCTGCAAAATAATTATTACTTTCATATTTGGCTGAGCATGAGCATATTGCATTTAGTTTAGGATAATTGGCATAGTATGACCTATACATAGCATTGTGTACTTGGTAGTTGAAAATTGTTCCAACTTGACTGTGTGGGCAAGACTGGTGTGCCCTGCTTGAAACCATCTTGAATCAAGCTCAAGCAGGGTACTAGTGGGCTTGAAGTGCACTTAAGCGGTGCTGTCCTTTTTGTGCATAAGAATTCCCGAATTGGGAGCTCGAAGCCTGTTGAGCATGCTGACGAAAGTTTGAATTGGAACTTGACTTGGAACATCAGGCTAATGCCAATGACAGGACCTTTGGAATTGGTAGTAAGAAGTAGCATTATACAATAGTTGACCCTTTAATGACCCATAGCCACGCATTACATGCATGTCCCAAGTTTAGCAGATCTAAACATGCATGTACATTTCTTTTAGTCTGTGATATGTAACTTTCATAATTCTTGCACTAATTGAATCATAATTCTTGCTGTCAGGCAGGTTTTCAGCCACCTGATGTATTAGCCATAAACTGTACTTCTCTTACAAACACATCTGAAATATTCAGCAAGGTAAACCAATAGCAGTATTCCTTTTAATAACTGAACACCACAACATAACACATGCTTACATTCCATTAGCTATGGCAGATTCTTGGCAAAAACCAACCGGGAAAGAAAACCAACAGTGCAACTTCAGCTTTACAGCATCTTCAGAGCTTGTATTCTCAAAAGCAGCAATCAACTGGCATGAAAATGACGTAAGAAGTATATCGTCACTCATGTGGTCTTAGGTTCCATAACACCTCGATGGGTTACTAATCTCTCAGAGTAGCCAATAGCATACATTTTCATGAAAAGAGCAAGATCTCTCTGAATTCACAAATTACAAGTCATATTGTTACTGGTTTGAAACTTTTGGTGTCCCCAAAAGTATGATTGTACTTAGCTAGATCTCTTTGTTTCCAGGCTGATTATTGCTGATGAGTTGGATTATTTAATAACTAAAGACCGGGCTGTGCTTCATGATCTTTTTATGCTCACAACTTTCCCATTCTCTAGATGTATATTGATAGGTATGATAATTGTAAATATGTGAGTATAAAATTTTTGCTGTATCTATGTGATTTTGTAGTTTAGATTTCAGAGTTTGTAACTATTAGTTACCTGTTGTAAGGGAGTTCTTGTTATGTCTTTGCTTTTACAGGAATAGCTAATGCTATAGACCTAGCAGGCAGATTTCTTCCAAGACTGTAGTCATTAAATTGTAAGTTCATTACTTGTTTAGTCAATTAACTCCATTCGCTATCATTTTGATTTGGTCGGTTCTAATGACAGATTCTTCTTCCAAGACCCTCTTTATGGTGCCAAGCCATGTCCTAGAATTGTTTATATCCTTTGAATAATTTCTTTCATAATTTCGTATAACCAACGTATATTTGATTTCTCTCCCAAACAACTTTACTGGTTTCCATCAACAAGGAAAATTGTTGTAGTATTTGGTTGTACCTCTCTCTCTATCTCTCTTGGCGCCGGCAGGGGAAGAATTATTGATTGTAAATTGTAATCTAGAAGCTATGAATAGTGCTTTATAAGTTCTGAATATTCCAGAGTTCAAACCCGTTCCTCGTTATGGAATCAATTTAAGACCTGTTTGGGAATATACAAGTTACTTGTCCTCTTAACTAGGATATATCACTTTTAATTTCTTTCTGCCTCATCCCCCATTACAACTGCTAGAGGCAACTCTTAAGCACTACTTGGTGCAGTGTCCATTGGTAACCCATTCTCCATCCCCGATCAAAGTATCCTATGTAAAAATGATGTAAAAGAATTAGCTGTTATATTGGTTGGTCATAACACTAACTGTTCAGTTCTGCCCCTTTCTTATGCTAGGCAAGCCTATGGTAGTAACTTTTCGGGCCTACTCCAAGGATCAGATCATCTTGATTCTTCAGCAGAGGCTAATGGTAATTTTTGCTCTCTTTCTATAAACAAGTGTCCTGTTTAGTCATGCAATAGCTTTTTGTTATTTCAGACTGGATGCTAAAATGATCAAGTGCTAAACTCTAAGAAAAAGAAAATCACTTTGGCTGTAGCTGTTCTCTGTATGGTTTCACATTTGAATGTATATATGCATTGAAAATTTTGATTTAACATGTTTTATTCATTTCCAGTCAAGTTGGCCAAAGATGAGGTTTGAAAAAGAATAAGGTTTGAAGATACGAGAAATTACACATTTGGCAGTCAATTACAAGTTGATAATTGAAGAAGTTGCAGCTCGATGTTTTCAGTGTTTTCACTAGGAATGCAGTGTCGTTATCATGACTGTTCATCACTTAATGTTACCACATCTTAGATTTAACAGCTTAATGTACCATAATTTTCAAGGAACCCTAGAAAAAATTTGAAAAAAGAATAAAGTAGTTCTTTTGGAATCTTTTATGTGTAAGAGAATTTATCTTTAGTCGCTCATTTATTTGTTATTGACTAAAGACTGACTGCTTTTCTCTTCCAACAGGCACTTCCTTACACTGTCTTTCAACCACAAGCCTTAGAACTATGTGCCAGAGTGAGTCACCCTTCTTTTTTCTTTTTTCCCTGCTGTATTCTGGTAAATCATGCTCACTTTTCTTTACTTGACACATTGCCTTGAATTTGGTGGTGCATCCAAATTTGTAATATTACTTGACTGATAATTAGTGTATGAGCAATTATGTTCTCTTGACATTTTTTCTTGATAAATAAAATAAGTTTTATGTTCTCTTGACATTAAGGATTCATCCTCACTTTTACATAAATTGTAAGTCAGCAGTGGATCTGTGGCACCAAACACCATATGGAAAATTCTCTCTCATAAGTAAAGAAACTGATATTCTTTTGAAACATGGCAGAAAGTTGCGGCTGCATCTGGAGATATGAGGAAAGCTCTGTGCATCTGCAGGTTTGTCTTTTACTGCAATAGTTATGGTACTTAGTTTGTTGAATTTATTCAGGGGGTTCAAAACTAGATTGGTGCAAACTGTGCTGAGAAATAATTATTCAAAGACAATTAGATTGGTGCAAGCTGCAAACTGTGCTTAAGTAATTATTCAGGGAGATGGGCTATATGATTAAAATAGTATAAAAAAAAATTAACATTCATAGAATTTTTTGAACTCAAAGATGTTAAACCTTAAAATTATACAATGTATATATATATATATATGAGGAACGGTGTAGTAAGAATATTTTTGGATGTCAAAGGCCAACATCAGCCGTCACTCTGTCGCAAGTACAAAATATCAATAAAAAAAGGATTTAATTGCAAACCCCGCAAGTATTGATGTATCAATGGATTTCATTGATAGAACTACATCATACTTTGGAATTTAAGAAAAATGCAAAAGCATTGTGAAACTATCAATGAAACGGATAAATTGAAGTCTTGAAAGTTATGTGTATATTGCTGATATTTAATTTGATGTTCATTCACATATGACCGTACAACTAGATCACTCTGAATTACTTCTCTCTCTCTCTCTCTCTCTCTCTCTCTCTCTCTCTCTCTCTCTCTCTGTTTGCTGGAAATTAATGGAGTTTGGGAAGGGGAGGATCTAAACTGATATAGGATATGGTAGTAAAAAATATGAGTTTCTTAATTTAATTGAGCATATAGCCCTTGATCAATCACTAAAAAGTATAGCCAACCCCAATTCATATGGACACAAGGTTTGGTTTGGTTAGAAGAAACTAAAAGTAAAACCAAGATGCAGATACCATATATTTAATGAAATTGGTATTTTTGCTTTGAATAAGGTATAGATTGCATTATAATTACTTCACCTTTTCAATTCAATTTCAGGAATGCAATTGAGATGCTAGAAGCAGAGCTGAGAGACTCTGCATGCAATTTGGATTTGTCATCAGCAGGGAATGGGTACTCTGATCAACGAAAAACGCCAGTTCAGGGGCTAATAATGCAAGAAACTGATATTGTAAGAACTTGTTATTTTCATCAATTTTATCCATTTCAAGCATAAACAAGTTAAACCAAGTATCTTCGTAATATGTATTCTGCCCTGTTATATAATAATTATCTGAACTTGTAGTGATGACCAGTTTTCTTATTAATAATCTATAAGTCACGAATATCATGAATTGGATGAAAATTTGTTCAGGTTAGTTGTTAAAACTCGAAATTAATTTAGATCATTTGAATTGACTGTGTTCTCTTGTAAGCATTTTATTCCAACATTCTTTTTCAAGATTATTAAAAAAACTCTTGCTACATTTCATTGATCATTGATTTCGTAACTACTTTACTGACCTTGTATCAATCGTCATTTTTTCCTCCTCCCTGGATAGTATGAAGTAAATACTCATATATCCTTATTTCCTGGTGTTGGCTATACATTGAATCATCATCTTCAATATTCTTACAAGTTTTGAACTAGTTACAACTTACAGGTGAGGGTTAACCATATGGCTGTTGCTCTGTCCAAGACTTATAGATCACCAATATTGGACACCATACAGTCTCTTCCACAACATCAACAGGTTTGTTCTGATAACATGATGATTACTTGTCCAAATGACTTAAAAAATTTCTTTTCATATTGATAGGCCCATAACTAAAAATTGATACTTATAAGGTTTATTTGTTTACTTATTTTAATTTTTTTTGTATATTGTTCCTTCTGTTTTAGGTTGAGTTTCAGCTCAGACTGACACCATTTATTTGTTTTGACTAACACTTTTTGACACCATTTGTTCTGTGCTCTTTCTGAGTGATGGTTCAAAATAATGTATTGGCTAAAGTACCGAACTGGTTCTATGGATGTGATGTCTCCCAGTTCACTTAGTTTTAATGCTGTTTTTCTTTTTTGCTCTTGGAATAATAGGCCTATACATCTCTAGAAACATCATTTTATGTTTTTTTTTTTTTTTTCAATTTTTCTTGGCTGCAGATTATACTTTGTTCTGCTGTGAAGCTTTTCTGCAGGGGAAAGAAGGATACAACTATAGGCGAGGTATCTTATCTGCCATAGTGTACAATATAAAGACTTCATACAGAAATGATTGATTTTTAAATTCGCTAAATGGATGCAGCTCAGTAAATCTTACTTGGATATCTGCAAATTAATTCTAATCCCACCAGTAGGAATTATGGAACTTTCAAATATGTGCAGAGTGCTAGGTGACCAGGTGAGCTAAATATGCTGTGTTCTGATTGAATTGATTCTTACATGGATCTCTGTACAAGATTTAGGTTGATCACATGAAAAGCTTATTTCACAATGAGATATGGTACCATGTTACTAACTACAAAGAAAACGATACATGATTGAATGTGCAGGGTCTTCTTAAACTTGGTCAATCTCGAGAAGATAAATTAAGAAGGGTGACACTAAAGGTAGATGAAGCAGATATTGCATTTGCATTACAGGTATTAAAAAAACCAACAAACTAAATTTAAGCTTCCTATGTGTTATGCTTGTCAAATTTTGAAAAAAAATCTTCTTAAATAGCTCCAATCTGCTTGCTGGCAACAATTTCATTTCTATTTTTGTTAATTATTATGATCAATATTTGACAGGGGGTTCGTGTCTTTCGAAATTGTCTTCAGTAGTGCTGGTCATAAAGATACGAACTCATGAATTTATTGTTTCTTGGAATTGGTGGCTGTTCCATGTCCAGTTAATGTGCTAACTCTGAATATTAAGGTTAGAAGGCATTGTTTAGCTCAGCTGATGTTAAAACCTTCTCTTCATACCACTTTACGGCATTTGATGTCACACAATGCCTCTTCACTTGTATGTAAACAACAAAAAAATGGCTTCTCTCATTCTTCAAGGGCAAACTTCACTTTATTTTCTTATGGTTTAAGTCGCGTGCGGATTATTTTCTTAACGTTCGAATATCACCACATAACTCTCTTGTGGTTGATGGAGTAAAGTGCATAGTTAGTTTTTTCATTTATTTTAACAAGTTGTGTAGCACACACAAGTGTAGTGCAGTTGGACATGAAAATATAATTTGTCCTCTTAATTAAATGATTAAAATACCTTCATCTTCATCATCAATTTTCAAAGAATACCCTCATATTATTTTCTTTATCTTCATCATCAGATCTAGAAATGTGATGATTTTGATTTTGTTCTCTTTCCCTTTATTTCTCATCATTTCTTTTCAAATCACTCAATTAATTATATTTATAAAATAAAGAAATTATAGATTTTAGACCAAAACCCAAAACTCCAAATGAGTAATTCAATTTTATTTCAAAAGCCAAACTATAATCATAATTCATGAAGACCAAAAAATAGAAATTGAAAATTTTATGCACGTCTGAAAGGGCAGCAAGAAGGAGAATTTGATTCGAATTTGAAAATACTGTAGAGAGAGAGAGAGAGAGCTAGAGAGACAGAAGTGATTCCTCGTCAATGGGTTAGTTGTCGCAGAGATCGAAGTAAGAGGGAGGAGTTTGCGGCGATGACGGTGGTGGTAGATGATAGTTTGCGACGGTTGGCCAGAGAATTTCCAGATCTAGATCCGTCGGGTGCAGAAGCAAGAGTTTTTACTGGGTTTCATCACTTATTCTCTTCATCTTCTTATTGGGTTTCATCTTCAATTGAAGAAAATGGAAAGTCGACGGCGGCGACGGCAGCACTGGTGGCGGTGGTGGCGCATAGAAGAAGTAAGTCAATTGGATCTTTATTGAAATCAAAGAAGATTATATATGCATATATACATATATATAGCCACAAATTATATACATTGGATTTCACTGGAAAGTTTGCTAACTTTCTTCAACTTTTTTTTTTTTTTTTTTAGATTGGTGTGTTACTATCATAAGAAATTAAGAGAAAGAGAACAAAATCATTACATTTCCCTTACTGAAAATGTGATGATTTATTTTGTGACTGAAAATGTGATGATTTTGTGTAAATTAAAAAACATAGGAAATATTTAGAAAGTATTCTCAAATGTACAGTTGAATGAGAAATGATAAATAAGGGTTATATATATATATATAGGGTAAATTGATCTTTTTACGTCTGTCATTAACGGTGTTAATTGTGTATTTTACTCCAATCATAGAGGATTATGTAGTGATATTTGAAAGACAAGGGAATAATTCACAAATAGCTAAAATCATAGGGGATAAAGTGAAATTTGCCCCTGCGGCAAATGTATCCGGCAAATCTTAAATAAATACAAGCTATACAACAAAGGACTGATGCAGCATTTCTTCAAAACAGTGGAGTTTGAGTTTAGCATTTCTAGCTGTTGTTGGGTGGGACTTGAAATATTGAATGCATGTATCTCTTTCTCTCTCTGCTTTCCAAGATTGTGCCTTCAGTCAAACGCTTTATTTTCGTTGCAGCTATAAGTGCTTGGTGTGCTTGATGATGGACAAGTTAAATGAGGGAACATTCGAAGACTGCAAGCTTGAAAACTTGTTGCTAGCAAGGTGCTGCTGTTGTTTAGTACAATTCAAATCATACTAGTTACATTTTTAGAAGATAAAATATGTAAAGGAAAAACTAAAAAAAAAAAAATGATTTATATAGATATATATCTTGCAACAGAGTTCATTCATATCATACTCTTTTTTCTTTTTAATAGTCATTTGTTTATGTTGGAGTTTCAGTGTCTTTGATATGCAATTTTACAGGAAGCTCGAAAGGTGTTCATTTTATGCAAAATTTTCTAATACAATTGTTGGATAAAAAAAATCCAAAATGAAATAATTGCATATCACATGACCAAATTGTTTGGACTAGTACAAGTATTTGAGAAAAAAATTTGAAAAATGAGACAATTGTTTATCACATGACCAAAATTATTTGTAATGGATCCCACTATAGATGGGAATTGAAAGTAGGGGATGGTCCTACAAGGATTGAAATTATTAATGCCTGATAAACATGCTCAGTTGGATTTTAGCGAGAATAAATTAGAATTTTTTATTTTTTATTTTTTATTATTATTTTTTTTTTCTTTCTGATAATGAGGTGGGGTCTCATGTCTATATGGTACGAGATTTATTGTGAATAGCTAATAGTGTATTTAATTTGTAGTTTATTAATATAAAAATATTTTTAAATAATAATATTTTAAAAATTATTAAAGAAAAAAAAATTCCAAACCCATCTTGAACTTTCTTAATAAAAAAATTTTGATTGACTAGTTTGCTAAGAAAGACAAGTTAATTTTTTTTTTTAAATATTAATTTAATGTAATTTTTAAATATTTTCATGAATCTATAATAATTTTCTAAAAAGTGCAATGGTAATTTCCTCTAGATATTTTTGTGAGGAAATTATAAATCAAGTGAACTTTTAAAAGTAATTACATATAAATGAAAATTTTTTGATTTTAATAATTAAATTTTATAAACTTTACCATTACTTTGAATTTTTTTTTCAACCTTGTTATTTCTCCTATTTTTGTCTCAAATTTCATATATTTCTACTCTTTTTTTTCTCATTTTTCCTAATTACTTTGTAATCATTTAAACTTAACCATTAAATCGCCATTCTTAAAAAAAGGAACATATTTTTGCTTTCCGAAAAGGGAAAATAACATAGCGCTGTATCTCTTTAAAAATGATTATAAATAAGTGAAAAATTTTATCAACATTAATAATTGAAGAATAATTACATAAAGGTAGAAGAAAGAAAAAAAATTATCAAAAATTATCAAAAAAATTACATGAGTGCAAGCATAATCTTTCATTTGTATCCCACTACAAAAACACTTGTATTTCCATTAGGGGTGAAAAATAGCCCAAGGCCCGTCGGCGGCTTGAAGCCCGAGGCGGTTCCGGCCCGTTTAGGCCCGATTAAGCCCAAGCCCGAGCCCGAGCCAAGCCCAGTACCTTGGGCTTGGGCCTTCCATTTGGGCTCACCTTGCCTAAAAAATTTTGGGCCTTGCGGGCAGCTTGGCTCAACCATCGAACATTCTCTCTACCAATAATCAAATTTTAAAAAATAAAAATAAAAAACAACTTACAATAGTTAAATAATTTAAAAAAAGTAATAAATAAAAAGATTAATCCTAGAAAAATAAAATAATTAATTAATTAAAAAGATTGATCTTATAAAAATAAAAAAATAAAATAATTAAATAAATAAAAAGATTGATCTCATAAAAATAAAAAAATAAAATAATTAAATAAATAAAAAGATTGATCTCATAAAAATAAAAAGATTGATCTTATAAAAATAAAAAAATAAAAAGATTGATCTTATAAAAATAAAATAATTAAATAAATAAAAAGATTGATTTTATAAAAATAAAAAAATAAAAATAATTAAATAAATAAAATTAATAATTTAAAAATAAAACAAAAATTAATAATAATTTATTAAATTAAAATCAAATTAATAATTGTTTAATGGAAAAGGATGATGTATCACACCAATAACCACCATACCGCCACACAATGGCGGTCTACAGATTTGTGTGTGGCTGGCCTTCATTTTTTAAAATTTTTTTTTTACTTCATTATTTAACGGGAAAGTGTACCTAACATGAATATATATATATATATATATATAAACTAAGTTGGATGGTAATATTAGGCCCGTAGAAGCTCACCATGAGTCCCATTTTGATAATTCGAACCGTTCAATGTGTAGAACTCTTCCATTACTATATGTTTGTAAAAAAATCACGTTAATCGAATGTCGCTAACTATATGATCAAATCAGTTTGGTATAAAAATGCATGGTGTTATAGTTAATGGTTGACAAAAAAAACTAATCTGATCAGATAGTTATAAATATCCGATCAACGTGATTTTTTATAAACATATAATACTCAACAAATTGTATATATTGACGATTCCGATTAGTAAAACAGGACTAGTGATTTTTCCATTTGTTTATAAATTTTTTTTTTATTTTCCACTTGCATGTAATTTTTCCATAATTAAAACTATAAATTTTTCAATAATTTTGTAAATATTTTTTCAAACGTACGCAGTGTAATTTCCCCTTCCCAAATAAACTCCATAATTTCCCCCTGAAAAAAAAAAACCCCATGAAAACCTTCCACAGTCCAAACACGGCAATAATCTTTGAAAAATCAACCTAACCAAAATGGAAACCCTAGCCCTCTCTCACCGTCCAGTTCCCTCCATTCCCAAGCTCTCCATTCCCTCCATTGCCACCCCAATTTCCCTCACTCTCTTCCACTCTCGAACCCCTCGTCTCCACACACTCAGATGCTCGGCTCTCTCATCTCAATCATCAGGTCCAAATCTCAATTTTCTCATCTCAATCTCAATTAATCGATATAGTTTTTTTTTTTTTTTTTAATATATATTAATGTTTGATGATTACTTGTGTCTGCAATGCGCAATTGATGTGTGTGCGCGTTTTGGTGCAGTGGACCATTCGACCAAGTTCAGGGAAGCTGCGAAGCACGGGAACTTGATTCCGCTCTACCGGAGCATATTCTCCGATCACCTTACGCCGGTGCTGGCTTACCGGTGTTTGGTTAAGGAAGATGACAGAGACGCCCCTAGCTTCTTGTACGAGTCGGTGGAGCCTGGTTTGCAGGTGTCCAGCGTTGTGAGTAACCTTTTTCCCTCTCTTGTTTGTTTCCTGAGAAAATGCGGGACAATAAAAGCAATGTCTAATTAATTAAAGCATTTGATTTTCTCGGCAAACAAATTGAAGATTGGATTCCAAGTTTTATTATTATTTTTTTTTTTGTGTTAGGGGCGATTTAGTGTGATTGGAGCGCAGCCGAGTATGGAAATTGTGGCGAAAGAGAATATGGTGACGGTTATGGACCACAGGGAAGGGTGGAAGACAGAAGAGATTGCAGAGGATCCTATGGTTGTTCCGCGGAGGATTATGGAGAACTGGAAGCCCCAACGACTTGATGAGCTCCCTGAAGCATTTTGTGGTATGACATTTGGATTCTTAAATGGTTTGTGATTCAACCTTTACACTTATGTGCCAGAGATTTGATCCTAGAGATCCTGGGGAGGATTATTATTAATATATTGTACTGCACCGGCAAGCAACAATCTCTGAATAAGGAGCATGAAAGAAGGACCTGTTGATTAAGATAACTAAAGTCAACTCAATGTACCTTATTTTTATTATTTAGGTTCAGCTATGCAATTAGTTGACTTTAGTTTTATTATGCTAGTATGCTTTATGTGGATAACTAAACCCAACTCACATGAACCTTATTTTTACCTATTTAGGTTCATCTAAGTGATCAATTTTCGTATTCCAGTCTGCTCTATGTAGTTTTATAACAGATAATGCCCCCACCACAATTTTAATTGTTTTTAGGGAAAATTATGCCGTTAGGCCCTATATCCTTTGTGTGATTTTGGGTTGGCTTGATTTTGACACTGAATTTTTGAATTTGTCTGAAATTGGTCTAATTGATTCAATTGTTAGCATTTTTTTATGGATAATGTGCACATGAGTGGCATGTGTCATGCTTTAAGAGACAAAGTTGTAAACTTAATCAATTCAATGACTTAGCCTCAACCAACTTAGTGATTATTTTCCGTCAAAAACTCTAATGGTGTTATCAATTGGACCAAAATGATACAAAATCTAAAATTAAGGGTAAAAATTGAGCTAATTGAAGGTGTAAGGACGAAAATGATACAAGTAACAAAATGTAGGGAGTACCCTTGTAAGTTACCCGTGTGTGGATAAAGTCCCAACAACCAATTTTAATCAACTAATGAGATATTGTTCTTAGAGAATCCTCTAGGGCTTGATATTCAATATTGAGATGTTTAATCAGATTAACTACAACACTTTCTTGATATATTTTTTATTTTATTTTGTTTTATTTTAATCAACCTGGTCGATTTGCCTCTTCAGGGGGGAGTTTTACTTGGTCTAATGGCCACCAGATGTCTCGGATTGATAGATTTCTAGTTACTAGTGGGTGGGAGGAGCATTTTACGGAGGTAGTGCATTGTTGGTTACCTCATTCTGTGTCAGATCATTGGCCGATTATGCTTAGTAGTGGGGGGTTTATTAGTGGACCGACACCTTTTTGTTTCGAAAATATGTGGTTGCAATCGGAAGATTTTTTAGAAAGGGTTGGTGGATGGTGGAGTACTTACATGGTTAATGGTACTCCTAGTTGTATGTTGGTTCAAAAATTGAAATTACTCAAAAGGGATTTGAAAAAGTGGAATAAGGAGGTTTTTGGCCGGGTGGAGGTTCAGAAAGCGGAAGTAGTGGCCATCCTTCAGTCCTTAGATGCTCAGGAGGTTTCTGGCAGCCTTTTAGAGGCAGATGTAGTTAGAAGGGACGCAGCCAGGTAGGATTATGTTCGTTTGGCTCATATGGAAGAGACATGTTTTCGTCAGAAATCTCGATGTTTATGGTTGAAAGAGGGGGATCGGAATACCAAATTCTTTCATCGAATGGCTAATAGCCATAGAAGGGCTAACCAGATTGTGCGAATGCGGGTGGATGGGAGAGATTTGGTTACTGATGAGGTATTCGGGGAGGCATTGTGGGTTTTTATCAGCAACTCTTTCGGGCTTAGGATGGGGAATAGAGGCCGGGGTTGGATGGGCTCCTGTTTGATGTTATCTCTGTAGAGAGTAGGGTGGGGTTGAAGAGGGCCTTTACAGAGGAGGAGGTGTTTGGGGCTTTGAAGGTGATGAGTGGTGATAAGGCTCCTAGTCCAGATGGTTTCACTATGGCATTCTTCCAACATTGTTGGAGTGTGGTTAAGCAAGATGTGATGGCAATGTTTGGGGCCTTTTTCATGTCTAGGCAGTTGGAGAGGAGCTTTAATGCAATCTTCCTAGCTTTAATTCCGAAGAAAGGGGGGGCTGAGGATGTGAGGGACTTCAGGCCTATTAGTTTGCTTGGCAGTGTGTATAAATTGTTGGCAAAAGTATTGGCGAATCACCTTCGAGGTGTGTTGTCAGATGTGGTGTCTAAATCCCAGAATGCTTTTGTCAGGGGGAAGCAGATTCTGGATGCGGTTTTGGTGGCTAATGAATGTGTTGATTCTCGAGTTCGGGATGGGCGACCTGGTTTGGTATGTAAGCTGGATATCAAGAAGGCCTATGATAATGTGAATTGGGATTTTCTGCTTTATATGATGGGTCAGATAGGCTTTGGTGATAGATGGTGTCAGTGGGTGAAGTTCTGTGTTTCCACGGTGCAGATGTCTGTGTTGGTGAATGGTTCTCCGGTCGGTTTCTTTTTGACTTATTGGGGTCTTCGGCAGGGAGATCCTTTATCTCCTCTTTTGTTTATCCTTGTTATGGAGGCCTTTAGTAGATTGCTATCCAGGGCTGTTCATGTAGGTATGTTGCAAGGTTTTCAAGTGGGCTTGTCATCAGGGACATCAATGGGGGTGTCTCACTTACTATATGCAGATGATGCTTTGGTTTTCTGTGATGCGGATCTGGTGCAGTTGGGCTATCTTCGATGTGTTCTGATTTGTTTTGAGGCAGTTTCGGGTTTACGGATTAATTTAAGTCTGAGTTGATTCCGGTGGGAGAGGTTGAGAGGTTGCCAGTATTAGCGACGGTTCTAGGATGCAAGATGGCCAATTTACCAGTGACTTACTTGGGTTTGCCTTTGGGTGCTAGTTTCAAGGCAAAAAGGGTGTGGTATGGGGCGGTAGAGTGGGTTCAACGGCGTTTGGCCGGTTGGAAACGTTAATATTTATCGAAAGGGGGACGGTTGACTTTGATTAAGAGTGTGTTGAGCAATCTTCCGACTTACTTTATGTCATTGCATGTTATTCCCATCTTTGTGGCTGCTCGCTTAAAGAAACTTCAACGGGATTTTCTATGGGGAAGTGGAGGTAAGGATTTCAGATATCACTTGGTTGATTGAGGGCAAATTTGTTGCCCTAAGGAGGTGGGTGGTTTGGGGGTGCGGAGTTTGGTGCAGTTTAATAGGGCTTTGTTAGGGAAATGGTTATGGCGGTTTGCCGGTGAGCGAGATCACTTTTGGCGTAGGGTTGTGGCCTCTAAGTTTGGGATTGTTAAGGGGAATTGGCAGTCGGGGGATGTGGTAGGATCTCATGGGCGGGGTTTGTGGAAAGGAATTTGGTTGGGGAGAGGGTGAGTTTTGGAAGAAGGTGAATTTTCAAGTGGGGACTGGGGAGAAGATTAGATTTTGGAAGGATAGATGGTGTGGGGAGATGGCTTTGGAGGTGCGATTCCCTTTGATTTTTAGTATTGCAAGGGATCAGGAGGCTACAGTCGCTTTTTATTTGGGGGATGGGGAGGTGGTCGTTTGGGATATTCAGTTTCGGCGGGAAGTTCAGGATTGAGAAGAGGGTCAGTTGGGGAAGTTGTTTGGCTTTCTATATGGTTTGGGCTTCTTGGGAAGGGGGGAAGACGTGTTGGTTTGGAATGTGGTGGGTGCCAAAGGTCGGTTTTCTGTTCGCTCCTTTTATCGGAGTTTGGTGGGGGAGGTGGGTTGTGTGTTTCCATGGCGGAGTATATGGGTGCCTTGTGTTCCTTCTAAGGTGGTTTTTTTTTTATGGACGGCTGCCTTAGGCCGAAATCTTACAATTGATAATCTTGTTCGCCAGGGGCATGTGTTAGTCAATCGTTGTTGTATGTGTTGTGTGGAAGCAAAGCCTGTTGATCATTTATTTCTTCATTGTTCTGTTGCTTCGCGACTTTGGGAGCTGGCATGTTCCCTTTTTGGAATTATGTGGGTGCAACTAAAGGGAGTTGTGGGCATGTTGTGGAGTTGGCGGGGGGCTCGTGTTTAGCGGCGTCGGCGTCGAGTGTGGTTGCTGGTGCCTTTCTGTTTAACGTGGCTGGTGTGGCTGATACGAAATAGGCGTACTTTTCAAGATGTTGACCAGTCGGTGTTATGGTTGCAGAATCGGTTCTTAGTAACCTTGTATAGTTGGTTAGAGTGTAAAGGTGATCTAGATTTGTTTTCTTTCTTAGATTTTATGAATCTTGTAGTTGGTTAGGTGGTTTTGGTCTTGCTCTTTTGCTGATCTTGTATTCTTTGTATCTTCTTGATGCTTTTTAATAAATCTTGTTATTTATGAAAAAAAAAAAAAAAAACTATAACACTTTCTAATATTAAAATAATTGTATGGTTAGAAAAAAAAGCATCATGGGATTCTTAGTTTTAATATGGTCCACGGTTTTATGATCTAGCATAATTTCATTATTTTAGTAATTGCTAAATGATTACCCTACTTTGATTCACATGGTTTATTTTGATTGTGCATATGGTGGGTTCTTGGGCTAGGTGTTCAATCATGAGTTGTGTTTTCTTTGTTCTAACTGTGACCTTGGTTTGATTATTTGATCAATTGTTTGCAATTTTCTTGAGCTGAGGAATATTTTTGAAATGTTTTTTTGTTGTTAAATCTACACTGATGTTATGTGGCCATTATAAATCTCTTGCTTAATAATGTTTATTGAAATTTTGCATGTGTTTAATTAGATTGAGCATGATTTTTATGACTTAATGTTATGATCAAAGTATGGTGTTGAAGCCTCTTGAGTAACTATTTGGCCTTAAGCGAGTAGTTTGGGAATGTCAAACTATTTTCTGTATTTGCCTTTCTATGTTGCAAACTTGCAATGATGTTCTCCATTGAGAAATTCGTTTATCTTGTTTGATTTGTAGTTTCTTGTAGAGATTTTCTTAGATGTGCCAGCACAGGATGCTTTATTGAGTCACTAAACTACATTTAGCAATGTGCTTCCTTCTTGACCAGGTGGGTGGGTTGGTTATTTCTCATATGACACAGTGCGTTATGTAGAGAAGAAGAAGCTTCCATTCTCAAGTGCTCCACAGGATGACCGAAACCTTCCTGATGTTCACTTAGGCCTTTATGAAGATGTGATCGTGTTTGATCATGTAGATAAGGTTCTCTCTTTGCTGATTAAACAATACTTACATTTCTTGTATCTATTTATTTATTTATTTATTTTGATATAGAAACTTCCATTTCATAGATATGTGTTTGGTAGTATACCCCAATTGTCATTTTTAATATATTTTTTAAAATTTGAATGGAAACTCTTTTGCTAAACCTCTTTTTATTTTTTATTTTTTATAGAAAGTCTCTCTGTCTAAATAAGAGAATAAAAATGAATTGTATTATGATGCTGAATTCAGTTTCTAGGAAATATTTTTAACATGCAAATTTTGATGGGTTCTGTTATTGCTGAACATGCTGAATTCCTATATATGCTTTTTAACTGTTTTCAGAATATTTTTCCTGTAAGATCAGATAAAGCATTCATGTCAGTTTTTTCTTCCAGTCCATGCATATATTTGATTTATGAGAACTTGATTGCTATTAGCTTCAATTGTGAACGTAGCTTAAAATTGGATGTTTTCTCATTAGAATGTGGAATTTCCTCTTACTTGGTATTTTCTTCTACCTCAGAAAGCTCATGTGATACACTGGGTGCGATTAGATCAATTTTCTTCTGTTGAGGAGGCCTATAATGATGGGATGAACCGGTTGAACTCTTTAGTCTCTAGAGTGCATGATATAGTTCCGTGAGTAATCACACTTTTATGCTTAATGAGTCCTACCATTCCTTCTGTTAATTCATCATTTATTTTCAGTATTTGATTCAATTGTCAATTTCAGCCCAAGGCTGGCTGCAGGTTCAATTAAATTATATACTAGCCTTTTTGGCCCATCCTTGGAGAACTCAACCATGACAAGTGAAGCATACAAGGATGCAGTGTTGCAAGCTAAAGAACATATATTGGCAGGAGACATTTTCCAGATTGTATTGAGTCAGCGATTTGAACGGCGAACTTTTGCAGACCCATTTGAGGTCTACAGGGCATTGAGAATTGTCAATCCAAGTCCATATATGACTTATTTACAAGTCAGTATGTTCGTCCCTGGAACTTGTATGTTAAGCTCATTTTTCAATTCAATTGTGACTTTCCATTGAACAAATCTGATGATCAGGCCAGAGGGTGTATCTTGGTTGCTTCAAGTCCAGAAATTCTTACTCGTGTGAAGACGGTAAACTAGTACAACAATCCAAGAGTTTTTTAACAATCAATCGTTTGTATTACTTTCTACATTGTAACATTGATAACAAGTCTTTTTTTCTTGTATAAATAAGTTTCAATGTCCACCTGTCTTTTATCGAATTTACGACAGTTTAATTTTAATTAGCATTAACAACATCTCATGTTCATATTGCATTCTTGTTGACAGAAAAAGGTCACTAATCGACCCCTTGCTGGAACTGTTAGGAGAGGGAAGACACCCAAAGAAGATTATATGTTGGAAAAACAACTTCTGAGTGATGAGAAGCAATGCGCAGAGCACATTATGCTTGTTGACTTGGGAAGGAATGATGTCGGAAAGGTTTATACTCCCTTTTACTAAATTATGTTGGTATAAATCTGCATTTTTCAAAAACTCCCAAGTATAGAGTTCATACACAATGTTTGTCCTGAATTTCTGTGTAAACCTGTTCTTAAATGGATGAAATATCTTGCCAACCAGATATGAAGGGTGTCCTGCAGTGAATATCCTCAACAGAGCTCTTAACATTTGCACTCTTTTGTTGCCTTTCTGATAGATCTATTTCCGAAACTTCGGATTTGAATTAAACTGTTTTAGTTTTTGTTGATCTTGGTTGGTACAATCATGAGGAGCAAGGTTGTATCCTGTTACTTACCTGGTGATCCATCACGCCAGTAGATCCATATGTGCAGTCATTTTGGTGATTATCTGTCAGTAGTACTGTTGTATTAACTGTATTTTGTTTTGTCTTTGATTTTTTAGCACTGGTGGAAGCTTTTATTTTTCTGCCATTATCTTGATACCAATACATGCTACACTTGCAGGTCTCGAAATCTGGTTCTGTGAATGTTGAGAAGCTCATGAACATTGAACGATATTCCCATGTCATGCACATCAGCTCCACGGTAACTCTTCCTTTTCTGCGTTTACTATTTGGATGAAAGAAGATCTGAACAATGTTTAACATGTTACTCATATTTCATAAAAATCTTGATCAATGACACCCAACATAAGACTTTTTCCATGGACATGGAAATTAAAGAAATTGAAAGAGATTTGTCACAATAGCAATCCCCCCATGTGGTCACTTTCCTTTTGTTATAGCTTATACCTTATCATACCATATATAACACATGCAAACTTACCTCACATGGCCCTGTTTGGCAAGAGGCTTTTGGACTTTTTTGGGCTAAAATTCACAAAAAGATAAAATAGGTTAAAATAGCTAACAAGACTAAATGTCATGTTAAATCCATAATCATTTTACTTTTTCTCTTACAAACATCACATTCAATTATAAAAAAATCCAATCATCTTCTCAAACACAAAAATTTTAGTCTACTAAAATAACTAAAAACTAAATAGCCTACTAAAATAGCCAACTTCCCAAACGAGTCTGAATAATTCAAAGCAATGCATGTTGGAGAAAGATATTAGTTTGTTGTACTCTTCACAATCAAATGCATTTTGTGACAGTTTACACTGCATTTGCAGGTCACTGGAGAGCTGCTTGATAATTTAACTAGCTGGGATGCTCTGCGTGCTGCATTGCCTGTTGGAACAGTTAGTGGGGCACCAAAGGTTTTACCTCACCTGCCTTCTTCTGAATATAATAATGCATGTGTTTAAAATATAATGGTATTGTGCCTGAATCATTGAACTCGTTGGTCATTCCAGTAGTTAATATAGTTGGTTGAAGCTTTATCCCTAGTTTTTGTGGTTATAGGCTTCTTTAGCATTTGTTTGGTACTTGCAATATGCATGCACGAATGTAATATACATGTATGATGATTGTAATATTTTGTCCTTGTGAGGGTGCATTTTATGTGCTTCTTATTGTTTAATATACCGCCAATACAGGTGAAAGCCATGGAGTTGATTGATCAGCTAGAAGTCACGAGACGAGGGCCATATAGTGGTGGATTTGGAGGCATTTCATTCTCTGGTGATATGGACATTGCTCTAGCATTGAGAACGATTGTATTCCCAACTGGAATACGTCACGACACAATGTACTCGTACAAGGATGTGAACAGGCGGCGGGATTGGGTTGCCCACCTTCAAGCTGGGGCCGGTATTGTGGCTGACAGCGATCCCGGTGATGAGCAGAGAGAGTGCGAGAACAAAGCTGCAGCTCTTGCCCGTGCCATCGATCTTGCAGAGTCTTCATTTGTTAACAAATGATAAAATTTTAATAATTGCAGAGTTCCATGTTTGTTTATTATAATTATGTTTTAAAGTAGAAATGATATTATGTTTATGTTCATGTTTTTAGATGGCGAGAAATGATTATTGTAATGATTACCAAACTTGAGTTTTTAGAAGTGTCCAAATTGTCAGTGGGAAAATAATTAATCATGAAAGCAATCCATTTTTTGTTGTGTAAAAACTAGAGAAAAAGTTTTCTCACAGGCTGCAGTGCTGTGGTTGATTATGGTACGAGGATGATGCTTTGGTCAGATTCTAAATGCCATTGATGACTAATTTTGAGGTTAATGGGGGTTGAAATTTTGTCCATTTTTTATATTATGGAATTGGGGATTTTTTTTTTTTTTTTTTGGGCCTCTCCCAAAAGGAAATTTGGGAAAATATGGGAAATTGATAAACTAATTACAAATCAATTAGCATTCTATTGGTTTGGATTTATTTTCCCCATTTTCCATATATCAGATTATCGCCCGAGAAATTTTCTTTTAGCAAAATCAGTAGTAGATGCTTAAAACTTAAAAGATGGACTCTTATTATGTAACAATTAATTTTCTTCTTTTTTTGTTTTTTTTTTTTTTGGTTTTTCCCCCTCAAAATTGAGAAATGATACAATCATATTCATTTAAATATGGGCAACGGGTAAATTTCAATATAAAAAAAGAAAAAATTACACTAACAGTTTGTGGTTTTGGTTTTTTTTCTCTTTTTTTCCTTGACTAACTGAGGTTAGGGGTGTAAATTTGGTCCAGCCCGGCCTGACCCATGTCGGGCTTCACGGGCTCCCGTCAAAATTCGGATTGTGCCAAGCCGAGTTGGGCTAGGTCACGGGCTAGAAAATTAGGTCCAGGCCCAGCCTAAGCTCAGGGGTATACAAGCCCTGGACGGGCCAGTGAGCTAGGGCTTGGGGCGGGCCTGAATAATGTTTTTTATTTTTTTAGTTTTTCTATCAAAATTTTATTATTTTCTACTAAAAAAAAACAATGGGCCTCGGGCAGACTGGGTCTCAGGCCGAGTCTTGAGTGGGCCTTAAATAGGCCGATGGGACGACCTGCGGAACGGGCTTCAAAATGATTGCACAGGTCCTAGTCCATGGTTTTGGACTGGGCCCACCCGGGCCGCGAGTGGGTTTCGGGCCGCCCACGGGCCATGGGCCAGTTTTACACTCCTAACTGAGGTGCAATCTGTCACGACCCAACTCCAGGAGATTAGGACTGGAATTGTAACTCACTACTTTATTCTAATCGTGGTAAATTAAATGACGCAAGTGAAGGCAAAAGGAAATAAAAATAATTAAAGAGAAAATTTATTTCATTTTACTATTTTAATAAGAGAAAATGCATTTATAGGACTTTTATTATTTTATTATTCATTGACTAGCTCTGAGTAAAAACAAAAGGAAGCAAAAATAAAATAAATAAAAGAAAAACAAAATAATGGTTCAACATCAAATTCTTGTATGGGTTCCACTACGTGAGGTTATGGGTCTCCCTTACAACTCGTTACCTGAAAGGGTAACAGCTATAAGCACACAGCCGAGTGAAAAATATTATGCCAAGAGTATAGGGAATGCAAAATAACCAGGGATAGTTAGTTAATCTAAAACATTTACACAACTTAATTTGAATAAACAAATTATTCAAAGTGGCAGAAACTGAAATACGGAAATTATGTAAATAAATAACCATAATCACGGTACATAACAGAACAAAACAGAGGTCACAGAAGTGACAGTCAGAACAGAGGTCAATGGATCCATGACAAACAGAGGACCACAAAGTGGCCAAACAGAGGCTAATGGTTATTTAAGTCCCCCAAGGTATGGGACTCCCGTGGTGGTACTTACAAAACATAATTGTTTATAAGGTCATAGTCAAGTATTTTTTAAAATTTAAACAAATATATCCATGGGTTTCATTTTAAACAAATAGAGTTTAGAAATTAATCCAAGTAATTGAAATATTAATATAATTTACAAAACATAACTTGTATAAAATAAATTATGGTAAGTCAAAATATACGTAAAATATATTATAGTGACTTAAGATATAATATAACTCACCTTAATATTGAGTCTTACTATTTCCTTAATATTTTTGCTACCTTCTCACAGCTCTTTCTCTGCTTCCTTTTTTTTTTTTTTCCTTCATCCAATTCACTTAACACCCCCACCCATCCCTTTATATACACAACCTGGGGGTAGTATTAATGGTCTGAATTGCTGAATCACCCTCCCTAATCGTAGACGGCCCAGGTGGCTATGGTTTCATTCGTCCAGCACACACACTTTTATTCTCACTAGATTTGTTATTCTTATTATTAGATTTCTTATTATGAGATTTGTTACTATTATATTTATGTATTTATTTATTTATTATCTTTAATTCTAATTTGGCCCAATTAGTATTATAATTTCATATTTGTATTAATTTGGCCCCAAATAATAATCCTTAATTAATCCCATATTTGATAACCCAATGCCAAATTAGATTTATATTTATTTATTATTATTATTTATTTATTTAATAATATATTATCACATACAATAATAATTATATTTATATATAGCTATAAATATTTATGTGGTATTTAATTAAATACTTAGGGTGTCACATTTCTCCCATCCTAAATGGAAGTTTGTTTCCAAACTTGACGTATCTTAATTTTTGAAGAGGTGTGAGTATTTGGCTTGCATTTGACTTTTTGTTTCTCACATCGCTTATTCGATACGATGATTTCGCCATAAGACTTTAACCAACAGTATGGTAACAACCCTGACCCATGATTAACATTAATCCATGATTTAATATGCCTAATAAGTTCTTGAGATCAAAACCTGAATTAAATTACATGTGTGTTGCTTTATTTGAGTTTATATTTGTTTAATATAGAATGATATGCTCACGTTTTCGATCTGTTTTGCAAATTGGAGGCCTTATCGGCATCCGATCAGGAAATTGATACAAGTTATGTGTTATTTGGAATTTTTAGAATATTATGATAGGTTGGGTTAAAATTCAATTCGAAACCAAATAATTAGACTAATTTAATGCGAAATGATTACCTTTAACCTCAATTGAACATGTGTCCCTAAGTGGGCCATATACTTGCTCCTATTAGGTCATTTTTATATCATCAACTCATGCTCCTAAGACACACAAACGTGAGAGAGAAGTGAGAGACTAAGAAAGGGTTTGGAATCAAGTGAGAAAGGGGAAAACTTGCAAGAAATTGTTGTGAGATTGAAGAGAATTTGAGAGTTTCAACTTCAACACTTGTGAACTCAAGTCTCTAGGTATGAATTTTATCCTTAAGCCTTGAAATCTAGACTATAATGCATGAACACAAGAGAATTATGTTGAATAATGCAAGAAATGAGTTAGAAATGAAGAGTATTGAGTCATACCATGCATGAATGCATGCATATTTTCTCACATTTCGAGTCTAAGAATTCTCTCATGCATGTCTTGAATTTACCTTAATTTTGAAAAATCATCAAGTTTCATGTTGTTTGGTAGCATTTGATCATGTTTTGAGAAACTTAAGTTCAGAGAAATTCATGCATGTCATGTTCATGGAACATTCATAAATTTTAACTTGAATTTTTGCACAATTGGCAAGCTATTGGGCCATGATTTCTTGAAATGATCCTTAATTTATGATGTTTTATGAGTTTCTAAGTGTTTCCTTAAGTTTTGGCCCAGAAAAATTGAGTTTTGATGCTTTAAGATTGAGTTTTGAACTTTGGGAGCAAATCTGGAAATTTCAGAATTTGCATCCTTCGTTCGAGCGATGTATTATACGCTCGAGCGACCACCTTTGTTTTGTACCTCCGCTCGAGCGGTCAGAAGTCCGTTTGAGCGTGAAATGCATGCTCCCAGAAGTTCATGTGTTTTTGCAGATCGCTCGAGCGACAAAAGTCACACTCGAGCGAGGATCGAGCGTGAAAATCAAGCAACCAGTACATTTTCAAAGTTTGCAGACCGCTAGGTCGAAGGAAGTTACGCTCGAGTGAACCCTCACATCTTGCATGTTCGCTTGAGCAAGGAAAGTTACGCTCGAGCGTGGACCCTGTTTTTAGCAAGTTTTGAAAAATGTTTTCAAGTACATTTTTGTATCCTTATTCCATCATAGGCATTCCTATGCCAAGATTAAGACACCATAATGAGGATAAAGGCTAAAAACACATTAAGAACAAATGAAACAAGTTATGTACAATCCGAGCGTGTGTTTCAATGTATGTATCTATCATGTTATGTAGGTCACGTGTCTCAAGTTAAGTGAATTGCCCACTCTACCCATCTATTTGGAGCCACCAGTTATCTGTGAGTAATAACTTTGTAAAGCTATGTTCAATTATAAGTATTTTATGAATGATATAAGATGATCTGTTTTCTGAAATATTATTTTCTGTATGAATGAATGGATGTCTAATATTTCTGAAAAGTGTTCGTGGCATCATTAGCTTCAGATAACATCTGCTATCTGTTCTGTTATGTCCTAATTATGGGTCAACTATACGTCTCACGAGCCAACTGTTATGGATCCTTATGTATACGTCTCATTTATGGGTCAATTGTACGTCTCATGAGCCAACTGTATCGTCTCCGTGCACATGAGTCAACTGTATACCTTTATGGTCGTCCTTCTATGGGTCAACTATTTCTGCTAGTGCTAATGAATGTACCACGTATGATTAATTGCAAATTCTGATTATGAATACGATTCTGAATCTGTATCTATTATGGACTATGATTTCTGAACATGATTATGAATCCATTTCTGATAACTACTGAATTCTGTTTTCTGTAACTGTCATGGACAACATTCATTAAACCTTTTTATTCTGTTATTATTCACTGGGCTCCAACTAACTATTTATATTATGTATGTACGTGGGCAAGCACGTAACCAGGCCTAGAGTTGATGGCCTAAGATTCTGTTCTGTCAGTCAACTATCGTGCCTCCCGAGGAGGTTCCTTTTGAGAGGATCACATCAAGGCTTTAGTATGAATTTGTTCTGTATATCTGTACTTGGGCTAAGCTCCTCTCGACTCTATCTGTGTAATTAGGTAACATAAGACTAATGTATTTTTGACGTCACATCTGTATGCATATATATATATAAGTTTGTTTTGAAAATTTCTGTCACATGTATGTCTGCACAGCTCTATGGACTATGTAAATTTGTATATTTGCTTTCATAGCCCCTATTATATGTTATTCTGTTCTGAGGCCTTTGGTAATATAAGGATTACTGGCCGGTTACGATGCTAAACCAATAGGGGCGGGTTTAGGTCGTGACAGAGTGGTATCAGAGCACGTGTCCTACCGCACACACGAGTCCATATGAGCTTAGGTTGTCCTAATAAGAAGTAGGGGCATTCCATCCGCAAATGTGAATGTGTAGTAATCTTATAAATGTGAAAACTGAATTTGAAATTGGATAAATAAATTAAAAGAAATGAACAAGATTATTCCTATGTTTATTATTACTTGGTGTCTCTATAGCAACATGGAGAATGCAAGGAGAAGTGATACAAGTGAATCCTCAGAGGCCCGCATGAGTCGGATAGAACAGATGCTCACAGCTTTGACTGAAACATTGACACAATAACCGAGGCAACAACCGTTGCACCCTCCACCTCCACCAGCACAACATGAGCTAGATAATAATGATATGATCAACCTGACAAAGAAGTTCATGAAGATGAAGCTGCAAACTTTTCTTGGTGGTATTGAACCACTATAAGCTGAAACATGGTTGTTGGAGATGGAGAAATTATTCGAAGTGTTTCCCTGTTCTGAGATCCAGAAAGTTCTTTTGGCCACCTACACGTGAAGGATGAAGCCCGAAAATGGTGGTTGTTGATCCGAAATAACAATGAGAACTTGACATGGGCTCAATTTAATGCGATCTTCTATGACAAGTAATTCCCTCAGTATTTTCGGGACTGAAAGGTTTCAAAGTTTCAAGAGCTTAAGCAAGGCAAAATGTCTGTAGCTAAGTATGAGGTGAAATTTATTGAACTAGCTTGGTTTGCGCCTCATATGGTGGACACAGAGTACAAGAAAGCTCGAAAATTTGATGGTTGACTGGATTTGGAGATATTAGATCGGGTAGGAATCCTTAACCTACCTACATATGTGAATATGCTCGATAGGGCATTGATGGCAGAAACCATTTTGGTAGCAAAGAAACAAACTCCAGCCCTAATCACTGAATTGAAAGGGAAAAGATCTGGATTTAATTTTAAGAATGGCCGTTCATTTACTGTAAATAAGAAACAAAATACGGGATCCTTTAATAGCTCAAGTCAAAGCAGTGGGTCTGCACCTGTTTGTACTCAATGTGGAAAGAGACACAAAGGAGTTTGCCATCAAGTGTTTGGTGCCTGTTTTCGGTGTGGCAAGACTAGCCACATGATAAGAGATTGTCCAATCGGGTTAGAGAATGTCAACCGTCCTGTAGCAAGTTCAGTAGGATCTTCCTCTGGATCCGGACCAAATGTTAGAACTAATACAGGAAATGAACCTTTGAGGCAAGGCTGGGTGTTTGCACTTGTACAAGGGAATGTACAGAAATCGAGACAGTGGTGTCATTTATACTTTGAATTTGTGCTCAAAATGTTTATATTCTGATTGATTCGGGGTCTATACATTCATTTGTCTTACATGTTTTTTCACGAAAATTAAATAGAACACTGGAACCCACGAACAATTTATTAGTAGTATCTTCATCTGCTGGAGGGTCCATGACATGTGCTTATGTGTATCCTGCATGTGAGATTGTTATTGGAGATGTGCTTTTACATGTTGACTTGTTACCTCTAAACCTTGATCATTTTGATGTAATTTTGGGAATAGATTGATTAACAAAATATCATGCCTTTATTGATTGTGTAACAAAACAAGTTGTGTTTCATCCACCTGGATTGCCTGAATTTATATTTAACGGAATTGGTGTAGTACCTCCCCCATATTTGATTTCATCCATGAAAGCTAGAAAATTGTTCAGAAAAGGTTGTCGGGGCTACTTGTGTAATGTGTTGACTGAGTCTTCGGATAGTGCTAGTGTGGAAACTATTCTTGTGGTTTGTGAATTTTCTGATGTGTTTTCTAATGACTTACCGGGGATCTTAATTGATAGGGAAATTGAGTTTACAATTGATGTAGTACTTGGAACGCAAACTATTTCCAAAACCCCATATAGAATGTCAATTTATGAATTGAAAGAGTTGAAAGCTCAGCTCCAAGAACTCTTAGACAAGAAATTCATCCGCTTGAGCACTTTACCTTGGGGTGCTCTAGTTTTATTTGTTAAGAAGAAAGATGGATCCTTACGATTGTGTATAGATTACAGAGAACTGAACAAAGTGACTGTGAAGAATAAATACCCATTACCCTGAATAGATGATCTATTTGATCAACTTGAGAAGGACACAAGTGTTTTCTAAGATAGACCTTAGATCCGAGTATCACCAGTTAAAGGTTAAGGCAGAAGACATAGAGAAAACTGCATTCAGAACTAAATACGGGCACTATGAATTTCTAGTCATGCCGTTTGAGGTAACAAATGCACCTGCAGCCTTTATGGACCTTATGAACAGGGTGTTTATATCATATCTAGATGAATTTATTGTTGTGTTTATAGATGATATTTTGATATACTCCAAAAGTAGGGAAGAACATGGGAACCATTTGAGAACCACTTTGCAGATCCTGAGAGAAAAGAAGTTGTATGAGAAATTTTATAAATGTGAATTCTAGCTTGACAATGTGAAATTTCTAGGGCATGTGATCAACAGGGATGGTATTCAGTGGACCTATAGAAAATTGAAGCTATAGTGGACTGGTTTAAATCAACAAATGTGTCAGAAGTTAGGAGTTTTTTGGGACTTGCAGGCTACTACAGAGGATTTGTAAAGGACTTTTCAAAACTTGCTATGCTATTGACTCAATTAACCCAGAAAAATGTGTCATTTGATTGGAATGATCAAAGAGAGTCTGCCTTCCAAGAATTGAAAACCAGATTAGTAACTGCAGTGATTTTGGCTTTGCTTAATGGTACTGACGGATTCTAGATTTACAGTGATGCATCCTATAAGGTTTGGGTTGTGTCCTAATGCAAAATAGGAAGGTAATTGCTTATGTCTCTCAGCAACTCTGTCCTCATGAAAAGAATTACCCGACTCATGATCTTGAACTGGCAGCCGTGGTGTTTACTTTGAAAATTTGGCGATACTATCTATATGGTATGAATTGTGAAGTGTATAAGGACCATAAAAGTCTCAAATATTTCTTCACCCAAAAAGAACTGAACATGAGATGGAGAAGATGGCTAAAGTTGATCAAATACTATGACTTGCAAATTTTATACCATCCAGGGAAGGCAAATACCGTTACAGATGCATTGAGTCGAAGATCTATTGGGAATTTGTCATGTTTACTTACCGGTCAGGAAGAATTGTTAGGCGACTTGGAAAAGAATGAGATTGAGGTGGTATTGCGAGAACAAGGCGGGGTCTTAGTCACCATTTCTGCTCAACCTGTAATCATTGAAGAAATTAGAGAGACTCAGTTGCAAGATGAATTCTTGGCAAAGATTGTGGAGGAAATTGACTCCAAACCAAGGCCCGGGTTTGTACTTGAGAATAATGTGTTGAAATTTCAGGATCGCCTTTTTGTACCAGTTTGTTGTGACTTGAGAAAACGCCCTATGGCTGAAACTCATAATTCCAAATTTTCTATGTATCCGGGAAACACAAAGATGTACCATGACTTGAAACAGAATCTCTGGTGACCGGGAATGAAAAAGTGTATTGCAAATTTCGTAGCTAGATGTTTGCATTGCCAACAGGTTAAAGTCGAATGTCAACGACCCGCTGGTTCACTACAACCGCTTCCAATATTGGAATGAAAGTCGGAACATATCACGATGGACTTTGTCGTTGGATTGCCTCGCTCCTCTCGAGGTATGGATTCTATCTGGGTCATTGTTGATCGTTTAACTAAGTCTGTCAATTTTTTGCCTATTAAAACTATTTATAACGCGGACAAGCTAGCTAACATGTATATGAATGAAATTGTGAGATTACATGGTGTACCAGTATCTATTGTATCCGACAGAGATTCAAAGTTTATATTAAGATTTTGGCAGAGTTTGTAATAGGCTTTGGGAACTGAATTACGCTTAAGTAGTGCTTATCATCCACAAACGAACGGTCAATTTGAAAGAACCAATCAGACTTTAGAAGATATGCTACGAATGTGTGCATTAGACTTCCAAGGGAATTGGGACAACTTATCTTCCTTTAGCTGAGTTTGTATACAACAATAGTTATCATTCAAGCATTAGAATGGCTCATTATAAAGCTCTATATGGAAGAAAATGTCGATCTCCTATCTGTTGGGCTGAAGTAGGTGACAGACTATTGTTGGGCCTAGAGCTTGTGCAAAAAATAACTAAAAAAGTGAAGTTGATTTAACAACGTCTGAAAACTGCACAGAGCTGCCAGAAGAGTTATGCTGATGTCCGAAGAAAAGACAGAGAATATGAAGTCGGGAATCATGTGTTCATAAAAGTAACTCCCATGAAAGAGTAAACGCGGTTTGGGGTAAAAGACAAGTTGGCACCGAGATACATTAGACCATATGAAATCCTTGAAAAGATCAATTCGGTAACATACCAAGTAACCTTACCTCCGGTAATGGAAAACATGCACAACGTTTTTTATGTCTCAATGTTACGGGATTACTTACGAGATCCACACCATGTTATTGAGCCGGTACATTTGCTTTTGAAGGATGATTATACGTACGAAGAAAGACCTGTTCAGATTGTGAATCTCCGAATTAAAAGCTTGAGGAATAAAGAAATACTGTTGGTGAAAATTGATTGGAAAAATCACAGAGGAACATATGCTACATGGGAAACAGAAGAAGATATGATGAAGAGATATCCAAATTTGTTTCCGTTAGACCTGCTATTCTTTCAAACCGAAGGTAATTCGAGTTTAGAGGGCCAAACTCTTTAAGGGGGGAAGATTGTAACAAGCCTGACCCATGATTAATGTTAATCCATGATTTAATAGGCCTAATAAGTTCTTGAGATCAAAACCTAAATTAAATTGCAAGTGTGTTGCCTTATTTGAGTTTATATCTGTTTAACGTAGAATGATCTGATCACGTTTCTGATATGTTCTGCAAATTGGAGGCCTTATCGGCGTCTGATCATGAAATTGACACAAGTTATGTGTTATTTGGAATTTTTAGAATATTATGATAGGTTAGGTTAAAATTCGATTCAGAACTAAACAATTAAACCAATTTAATGCGAAATGATTGCCTTTAACCTCAATTGAACATGTGTCCCTAAGTGGGCCATATACTTGCTCCCTTTAGGTCATTTTTATATCATCAACTCATGCTCCTATGACACACAAATGTGAGAGAGAAGTGAAAGACTAAGAAAGGGTTTGGGATCAAGTGAGAAAGGGGAAAACTCGCAAGAAATTGTTGTAAGATTGAAGAGAATTTGAGAGTTTCAATTTCAACACTTGTGAACTCAAGTCTCTAGGTAAGAATTTTATTCTTAAGCCTTGAAATCTAGACTATAATGCATGAACACAAGATAATTATGTTGAATAATGCAAGAATTGAGTTAGAAATGAAGAGTATTGAGCCATGCATATTTTCTCACATTTTGAGTTTAATTTCCAAGAATTCTCTCATGCATGTTTTGAATTCACCTTAATTTTGGAAAATTATCAAGTTTCATGTTGTTTTGTAGCATTTGATCATGTTTTGAGAAGCTTAAGTTCAAAGAAATTCATACATGTTATGTTCATGGAACATTCATAAATTTTAAGTTGAATTTTTGCACAATTGGCAAGCTATTGGGCCATAATTTCTTGAAATGATCCTTAATTCATGATGTTTTATGAGTTTCTAAGTGTTTCCTCAAGTTTTGGCCCAGAAAAATCGAGTTTGATGCTTTAAGATTGAGTTTTGAACTTTGGCAGCAAATCTAGAAATTTTAGAATTTGCACCCTCCGCTCGAGCGAAATATTATACGCTTGAGCGACCACCTTTGTTTTTGCATCTCCGCTCGAGCAACCAGAAGTCCGCTTGAACGTGAAATGCATGCTCTCAGAAGTTCACATGTTTTTGCAGATTGCTCGAGCGAGAAAAGTCATGCTCGAGTGAGGGTTTGAGTCTCACGCTCGAGCAATGATCGAGTGTCCGTCGAACGTGAAAATCAAGCAACCAGTACTTTTTCAAAGTTTGCAGACCGCTCGAGCAAACCCTTACATCTTGCATGTCTGCTCGAGCGAGGAAAGCTACGCTCGAGCATGGACCCTGTTTTCAACAAGTTTTGAAAAAAGTTTTCAAGTACATTTTTGCATCTTCATTCTATCCTAGGCCTTCCTAGGCCAAGATTAAGACACCATAATAAAGATAAAGGCTAGAAACGCACTAAGAACAAATGAAATAAGTTATGTACAGTCTGAGCGTGTGTTTCAATGTATGTATCGGTCATGTTACGTAGGTCACGCGTCTCAAGTTAAATGAATTGCCCATTCTACCCGTCTATTTAGAGCCACCGGTTATCTATGAGTAATAACTTTGTAAAGCTATGTTCAATTATAAGTATTTTTTGAATGATATAAGATGATCTGTTTTCTGAAATATTATTTTATGTATGAATAAATGGATGTCTAATATTTCTTAAAAGTATTCGTGGCATCATTAGCTTCAGATGACATCTGTTATTTGCTCTGTTACGTCCAAATTATGGGTTAACTGTACGTCTCATGAGCCAAATGTTATGGATCCTTATGTATACGTCCCATTTATGAGCCAATTGTACATCTCATGAGCTAACTATATCGTCTCCGTGCACGTGAGTCAACTGTATGCCTTTATGGTCGTCCTTTTATGGGTCAACTATTTCTGCTAGTGCTAATGAATGTACCACGTATGATTAATTGCAAATTCTGATTATGAATATGATTCTGAATTTGTGTCTGTTATGAACTATGATTTCTGAACATGATTATGAATCCATTTCTGATAACTACTGAATTTTGTTTTCTGTAACTGTCTTGGACAACATTCATTAAACCCCTTTACTCTGTTATTATTCACTGGGCTCCAGTTCACTATTTATATTATGTATGTAGGTGGGTAAACACGTGACCAGGCCTAGAGTTGATGGCCTAAGATTCTGTTCTGTTAGCCAACTATCGTGCCTCCTGAGGAGGTTCCTTTTGAGAGGATCACGCCAAAGCTTTAGTATGAGTTTGTTCTGTATATCCGTACTTGGGCTAAGCTCCCATCGACTCTATCTGTGTAATTGGGTGATGTAAGACTAATGTATTTTTAATGTCACATTTATATATATATAAGTTTGTTTTGAAAATTTATGTCTCATGTATGTCTGCATAGCTCTATGGACTATGTAAATTTGTATATTTGCTTCCGTATCCCCTATTATATGTTATTTTGTTCTGAGGCCTTTGGTAATCTAAGGATTACTGGCCGGTTACGACGCTAAACCCACAGGGACGAGTTTAGGTCATGATAGGTATGGTCTTGTTTCGGAGAACTTGATCACGATGATCGAGAATCTGCACTGGTTGCTTTTCATAAGAGAGATCCTTTTGAACTTCCAAGTTCTCATGATCAACAGCATGTTCTGGATCTCGAAGATATCGTCGAAGCATTAAAACGTGAAACACATTGTGGACATTGGATAGTTCAGGTGGTAGTGCAAGGCGATATACTATAGGACCAATCCTTTCCAGTATCTCAAATGGCCCAATGTAACGTGAGTTTAACTTTCCTTGTTTTCCAAATCAAATAACTCCTCTTGTTGGTGAGATCTTGAGGAACACATGATCCTCTAATTGAAATTCTAAGTCCTGTCTCCGTGTATCTGCATAACTTTACTGGCGGCTCTGGGCAGTGCAAATTCGCTGCTGGATAAGTTGGATTTTATCACTTGTGATTTGTACGATCTTGGGGCCTAATAGTTTCCTGTTGCCGACTGCCGTCCAGCATTGAGATGATCAACATCTCCTTCCATACAAAGCTCCGTACAGTGCTATTCCAATGCTTGCTTGATAGCGATTGTTATAGTCGAATTCTACTAAAGGTAGGTGCTCATTCCAGTTACCTTTAAGGTCCAACATGCATAAACATAACATGTCTTCTAACGTCTGGATTGTTCTTTCAGATTGCCCATTAGTTTGTGGGTGATAAGTCTTGCCAAACTTCAGTGTGGTTTCCAAAGCTTTTTGCAATTTGTTCCAAAAGTGAGACACGAAGCGAGGGTCTCGGTCAGACACGATTGAAACTAAGGTACCATGCAAACGATTAATTTCCTTGATGTATAAGGTGGCAAACTTAGTAAGGGAGTATATGATTTTGATTGGCAGAAAATGCGCTAACTTTGTCAATCAGTCTACTATAACCCATATTACATCATTTTTTGAAAATGACTGTGGTGGCTCGACCATGAAGTCCATTGTAATGTGCTCCTATTTCCACTCCGGAATAGGGAGTGGTTGTAGCATTCCTGCAGGTCTCTGATGTTCTGCTTTAACACACTAATAATGCAGACATTTGGAGACATGGCTTGCTATGTCTCTTTTTATTCATGTCCACCAATAATGTTCTTTCAGATCATGGTACATCTTTGTGTTGCCAGGGTGGACTGCAAACCTCGAGCTATGAGTTCCGGAATGTCGGGTACACAAATTCGATTCCAAAATTTTAGTATCCCATTGCTTGTAGTGAAATCAGGATCAGGTGTACTCCTTTGCTCCTCGTACTTTTTCTTCAAAAGTTTATCTTCCCATTGGCGCGCTTTAATTTCTTCAATCAATGTAGGTTCCATGGTTATGTTGGTGAGCAGTCCACTGATCTTGCGGGAAATGAGAGTACATGCCAAACTTCTGGTCATTTTTCAGCTCAATGTGTCTACCACCATGTTAGCTTTGCCTGGATGGTGATGGATCTCTACATCATAGTCTTTCATAAATCCTAGCCACCGTCGTTGCCTCATATTTAGTTCTTCCTGCGTGAATAGATATTTAAGACTCTTGTGATTAGTGAAAATTTCGCAAGTTGCAACGTAAAGATAATGGCGCCAGATTTTGAGGGCAAAGATCACCACAGCCAATTCCAGATCATGTGTTGGGTAGTTTTTCTCATGAGTCTTTAGTTGGCGTGAGGCATAAGTAATGATTTTTCCATTTTGCATAAGAACACAACCCAAACCACTGTATGAGGCATCACTATAAATTAAGAATCTATCTGCTCCTATAGGGAGTATAGAAGCTGACACAAGTCGACTTTTTAATTCTTGAAAGCAACGCTCATGTTTGTCAGTTCATTCAAAGAGTGTGTTCTTCTAAGTTAGCTAGGTTAAAGGTGATGCTATTTTCGAGAAATCTTGCACGAAGCGTCGATAATAGACCCAAGAAACTTCGAATTTCTAACATATTAGTAGGTCGTGGCCAGTCCACGATTGCTGCAACTTTTTGGGGGTCAACTGAGATGCCATCTTTTGTTAATGACATGACTGAGAAAGTGTACACTAGTGATCCAAAATTCGCATTTCTTCAACTTGGCATAAAGTTTGTGATCATGTAGTGTTTGTAGAACCATTCGCAAGTGCTTCTCATGGTCTCCCAACGACTTGGAGTATATGAGGATGTCGTCAATGAAGACGATAACGAACTCATCAAGATAGGGTTTGAACACTCGGTTCATGAGGTCCATGAAGGTTGCTGGAGCATTTGTGACGCCAAAAGGCATGACAAGAAACTCATAGTGCCCGTAACGGGTTCTGAATATAGTCTTTTCGATGCTTTCCGTTTTGACTTTTAGCTGGTGATAGCCAGGTTACAAGTCAATTTTTTAGAATACTTGGGCGCCTTGAAGTTAATCAAACAAGTCATCGATTCGTGGCAGAGGGTACCGATTCTTGATGGTGACTTTGTTCAGCTCCCTGTAATCGATGCATAATCTCATCGTGCCATCCTTTTTCTTCACGAACAATACTGGAGCTCCCCAAGGTAAGGTACTAGGTCGAATGAAACCTTTGTCCAGGATGAAAAATCTAGAAACCTCCTAGATGTTGATTTGTGATTATGTATCAATTTTAAGCAGAATATAACAATCCCAATCAAACAATCAAGAGAAAGAGACACAAAGATTTTATGTGGAAAAACCACAATTGGACACCTTCCAATTGTGATAAAAAAACCACGGGCAACAGCCACAAGAACAATCCACTAAGAAGATATAAAGGAATTACACAGGTATCACTCTCAATTATTTAGCGAATTCACAACGCCTAATTGAACCAACCTCTATGTGCCTCTTCCAACCCCATCTTCAGCACGGAATTGTCTTTCTGATGAGTCACTCCGGATTCCCTCCAAAGCTTCAGGCTCGAATTCTTCAGAATTCACAACTGAAGAACAACTCTCTCTTTTGTGTATAACAAACAAACCTTTGATGTACTCTCTTTAAACCATGAGTTAAATACTCAATAAAACATCAAAGAAAAAATAACAAAATATCCTCAGATATAAACCTTTAAGAACCAAAAAAAAGATCTGGAGGACTTCAATCAAATTACTTAGTTTTGGGAGAAAACCAAGTATTTATAGAGAACCAAAAGTAATCCAAGATTGGGAAGAAAACAAACTCCTTGAGAAATCCGGATTCTGAGGCTCGCTCGAGCGAAGCTTTCCTGGCTCGAGCGAGGAGAGTAATTTTCATGATTTCTACTAGTGCCTTGGCTCGAGCGACGGATCCTTGGCTCGAGCGACCAATCACTTCTTTCAGGTTTTTGTATGGACGCAATCCTTCGCTCGAGCGAGCATTCTTGGCTCGAGCGAGCAAGCCTTAGATCGAGCGAGCACTCCTTGGCTCGAGCAAGCAACGGCTGACATGCAATTTTGAATGCAAATTTGAATTTTGCTTCGGCCCCCGTAATAATCAGCGAAGTGGCAATCTTGAAAGCATTAACATCACAAACTTCTCTGTATGGCTCGATTCGGGTTTGGATTCGCATCTAATAAACTCATAGCCTCACTGAAATAAAAGTATGAATAAAATTACAACTCAAAGGAGTTTTGTCAAACGGGATTGCCAAGAATAAAAACCTAACACAGGAGTTCCTGAAGTTGAGTCTTTAGTTCTTTTAATTCCGTCATTGACATGCGATAAGGGGCTTTTGATATTGGTTGGGTACCAGGTTGAGTGTCAATGGTGAATTCGATTTCTCGATCAATTGGGTACCAGGTAGATCTTCAGGAAAAACATCTGGAAATTCTCATACTATGGGGATTGCATCAATGGTGGGAGCATCTTTTTGTGTATCGATTATATAACAAATATAACTACAACAACCCTTCCTTAGAAGTCGTTGGGCTATCATGGAGGATATAATACAAGGAGGGTTGGAAACTCCAGTTCCATCAAAGACAAGCTCAAGTTAGTTTGGTAACCTGAGGGAGACCTTTTTAGCTTTACAATCAATAGAGGCGTGGTTAGCAGCCAGCCAATCCATACCTAAGATCACATCAGAGTTCCCAATGCGGAGGGGAATCAAGTCTACATATAAGGTTTTGCCTTTTAGAGATATAGCACAAGATTTGTAGACATCAGTACTAAGGGCGGAATTACCAGAAGGAAAAGACACAGACAAGATATATCTTAAGTGTTCAGGTGTTAACACCAACTTAGCAGCAAAATATGGTGCAACAAAAGAATGAGTTGACCTAGAGTCAATGAAGACGTGAGCTAAATGACCATAGACAGAAAGTATACTTGACACAACGTTTTCGGTAACATTTGGTTTTCTAGATACCAAGGCGAAAGCCCTTCCTTGGCCTTTTTGGTCCTTTCTCTCTCCTCCAGGTCTTGCAGGTTTTCTGACTGGGCCAGAGGGGTTGCTTGTAGGATTGGTCAGCTTTAGACAATCCCTCAGCAAGTGGCCAACTTGACCGCATTTAAAGCATGCTTCCGTGTCTTGATGGCATTGTCTTTAATGAGCCTTCTCATAAGTAGGACAAGTTGGAATAGTGCCACCTCGGGGGTTGGTAGGACCTTGATTGCCTAAACTGGTTGTGCCTGTATTAACCTTTTTGGGAAGCGCAACACCGAGTCTTCTATTAGCTCTTTCCTAAAATCGCTTCTTTTGACTTGGTTCCCCAGAACGCGAGGCTTTAATCTTTTTTTCTACAATGTACGCCCGGTCTACCACTTCCGCATAGGTTGGCAGTTTCACAACCTCAAACCTATCTTTGATTTCAACATCCAATCCTGCTTCAAATTTTCTTGCCTTTCGAGCTTCAGTGGGATGACATAAGTCACAAACCAAGCAAGTTGTGTGAACTTGCTCTTGTATTCGGCCACCGTTATGGTTCCTTGTTTTAGATGTATGAATTCCGACGCCTTTTGTTCCCGCAACGAATCTGGGAAGTATTTTGCATAAAATACTTCTAAGAATCCTGCCTAAGTCACAATTTCTTCTTTTTCTAGGATGAGAAGCCACAATTCCTGCTCATTATCTTTGAAAGTGAAAGTGGCGAAAGTTACATTTTGTCTTTCAGTACAGGGTAAAGCGCGAAAAATCTTTTCCATGTCTTTAACCCAAGCGTCCACCACTATTGGGTCTGGACCACCGGTAAATGTGGTGGGTTTCAGATCCTAGAATTGTTTTATGGTAACCGGTTCTTTTCGCCGTTCCGGCATTTCATTGTTGATGTTAGTCTGCAAGGCTTGCAAAAAGTTAGTAACCGCTATTTCCATGATTCTTTCCATCGATTCAGTGTCACTGACTGATGACTTGCTTCCGTTACCATTATTGGCCATTCTACAAGGTAATAAACGAGGCATTACATCCATAACGCAACATATATATATATATATATATAAGCATGTATAGCAATATATATATATATAATACCAACTTTACTATTTTTACAATTAATATTACATCATTGTTTCAAAAGTCAAAATATGTTAGTGTCTCATTCTTGTGGTACAACAAAAATAAAAAAATAAAAACAAGGATTAGAGTACATCATGGTTAGTGCACAAAAAGGGTTTTTTTAATCAAATCTAGAGTGGTGGGTCAAACGGGCCAAACAACTACGGGAAGTAGTGTTACATAAAAAGCTCAAATTCCCATCTTAACCGAACCACACCGAAACACATCCACGCTGCCTAGACTGTGAAAATGAAATGCTCAATCAACAATCCAGCCGAGTGTCTATATATATGACAAGTCATTACTAAAGTCAACATTTTGAATATTAATAATCTCCAACGGGTTCGGGATAGTGGTAAAAATATAGTCCCTAGGGTACACATTTCCCCTTCTTGCCATAAAATCTAGGAGTAAAGGGCCTACGATGTAGTGCGGACGGTCATATTCCGGAGCAATGCCGAGGACACAAGTAGGTCCGAGAAAGCGTTCCCGTGTATGGGCGCGGCTTTGCCTCCATAGTAAGTATGGGACATCAGTGGAATCAGTTTGTATATAGATTGGCCGACCCATCGATTCGGCAAGGCCTAGATACAGCCTTCTAATTATATCCTCTAAATCTCCCCATTCTTCAGGTGAGGCAGGGGCGGGGTGCTCTGCTAAAATATCATCCAAATTAATGGCCCCAAGCTCATCCCAAAATGCCTCATCAAGGTTAAGCTTGGATATTTCTACATCACCAGAATAAATGTAAAATTTTACATAAAAGGACTAATGTCGCAGGTAAATATTTATTTTATTATGTAGACATTTTATTTTATTATATGTATCTAACTATATAGTTTTATTTATAGTTCTATTTATGATTTTTCGATCTTTTTGATCAAATTAAATAGGTTTTTTTTTTTTTTTTTTTTTTGAACGAACCATTGCTTTGGTACCACTTTTGTCACGACTCAACCACAGGGGCTTAGGGCTAGAATCATAACTCACTACTTTATTCTGATCGTGGCAAATTAAATGGCGCAGGCGGAGGCAAAAGGAAATAAAAATAATTAAATAGAAAATTTACTTCATTTTACTATTTTAATAAAAGAAAATACATTTATAGAACTTTTATTATTTTATTATTCATTGACCGACTCTGAGTAAAAACAAAAGGGAGCAAAAATAAAATAAATAAAAGAAAACACAAAATAATGGTTCAACATCAAATTCTTGTGCAGGTTCCACTACGTGAGGTTGTGGGTCTCCCTTACATCTCGTCACCTGAAAGGGTAACAACTATAAGCACACAGCCGAGTGAAAAATATTATACCAAGAGTATAGGAAATGCAAAATAATCAGGGATAATTAGTTAAGCTAAAACATTTATACAACTTAATTTGAATAAACAAATTATTCAAAGTGGCAGAAATTGAAATACGAAAATTATGTAAATAAATAATCACAACCACGGTACATAACAGAACAAAACAGAGGTCACAGAAGTGACAGTCAAAACAGAGGTCAATGGATCCATGACAAACAGAGGACCACAAAGTAGCCAAATAGAGGCCAATAGTTATTTAAGTCCCCCAAGGCATGAGACTCTCGTGTTGGTACTTACAAAACATAATTATTTATAAGATCATAGTCAAATATTTTTTAAAATTTAAACAAACATATCCATGGGTTTCATTTTAAACAAATAGAGTTTAAAAATTAATTCACGTAATTGAAATATTAATATAATTTACAAAACATAACTTGTATAAAATAAATTATGGTAAATCAAAACATACGTAAAATATATTATGGTGACTTAAGGTACAATATACCTCATCTTGATATTGAGTCTTACTATTTCCTTAATATTTTTATTACCTTCTCACGGCTGTTCCTTTGCTTTTTTTTTTTTTTTCTTCTTCATCCTATTCACTTAACACCCCCACCCATCGCTTTATATACACAACCTGGGGGTAGTATTAATGGTCTAAATTGCTGAATCACCCTTCCTAATCGTAGACAGCCCAAGTGGCTGTGGTTTCATTCGTCCAGCGCACACTTTTATTTTCACTAGATTTGTTATTATTATTATTATTATTATTAGATTTCTTATTATTAGATTTGTTACTATTATATTTATTTATTATCGTTAACTCTAATTTGGCCCAATTAGTATTATAATTTCATATTTATATTAATTTGGCCCCAAATAATAATTCTTAATTAATCTCATTTTTGATAACCCAATGCCAAATTTGATTTATATTTATTTATTTATTTAATAATATATTATCATATACAATCATAATTATATTTATACATAATTATAAATATTTATGTAGTATTTAATTAAACACTTAAGGTGTCACATAATTTGTAATGTAACTTTAAACCTCAGGAAGAGAAATGTAATTTTTTAAAAAGTTAAGCCAGAATAAATTTCAAGAGAGGTGTTACTGTAATTTATCTTTTATTTTTTTATGAGGTAAGTGATAGTGAGAAAAATTATTTACAAAAAAAAAAAAATGATAAATATTATAGATTAAAATTATAAATATTTTTATTGTAATAATTTTTAAAAATCACCTTAAATAGCAAGCTTGTTTAGCTCTGATTTTCCAAAAAACAATTTTCAAAAAATTTTATTTTTTTATTTTCTATATTTTAATGTTTTCAAGGATAAATTACAAATACACCTCTTCAAATTTGATTAAAATACAAATTGCTCCATGTGATTTTGAAAATTACATTCCATCCTCTACGGTTTTTAATTTCATAACAAATCGCCCATTTTATTAATAAATTATCAAGTCAATTACCAGTTTTTAATGATGTTAAATATTTGTTTTAATTAATAATTTAGGTAATTTTATTATTGTGTAGGAGAGTAATTATGGATTTTATTTTTTTAATTAATTCTGTTAAATAAAAAATTCTAATGAAGGGGTATTTAAAATTTTTCAAACAATATAGGACAATCTGTATTGTAAGCAAATCTCAGTGGGCGTATTTGTAATTTACTCAAAAGTATAATATTTGTGAAAAAAATCTTTAAAAAATACACTAAATACCCAAAAATATATATATAAAAAAATGCAAACATTAAAGGGAGATTTACTGTAATGACCCCGAAATATACGCTGTAATTATTGGTAATTAATGACGCTTTAGTATGAATTAATTGGGAATTTCTGTTGAATTAGAAAAAAATATGTGTTGAACCGCAACCGGATCTAAATTGACGCAATCAGAACGGTTCAGAAATGAAATTGAGCACGCCACGTGATATCGGGAATTTTGGGAACCATTCAAACGATAAATTGATGATCGAAATTGCCTCGATTCGCTAAGTCCTGCTTTGGCTCAAGTATTTGGCACAAATTAATTTATTTGCTATATATGACTTATGGATAAAGCTTATTGACTCTTGTTTGACTCAAACACAAAGAAAAGAAAATATCTAGGAAGAGGGAGAGAGAGAATTCGTGGGTGAGAAGGAGACCAAGGGGAAGAAGATAGAAGAAAGGGGGGGAACTCAAGTTAAGCTTCCAAATTAAGCATTTAAAGGTAAGGAACTTCCCTAATTTCTTGAGTAAGGTTGATTTCTACATGATTCATGGCAAGTAAATGGAAGAAATCATGAATAATGAGAAGTATTATGTGGTGATTTTCACCTATGAAACATCTATGAGCATTTAGAGCATCATATCATGAATTTATACTTTAAATTATATTGTTCTTGCATGATTTCCATATTTGATGTAGAACTCATGGTTTTCTTACATGATTTTCATTTTGAAGGAGAACCTCCATGGTTTTGAAAACATGAAGCTTGTGAGTGCATGGTTTATGAAATTTATGGTTTAATCTTTTGGAAATTCATATGGGTTTGGTTTTAAGGTTTAAATCAAGTGTTTTCCTAATGGTTTTGGCCTTGTTTTCATAAAATTGGAAGTCGAGTTTTCTACCCATTTTCAGCCGATCGCTCGAGCGGAGATTTCCGGTGACTCCCAAAGATTTTGTCGTATCGCCAATCCGCTCGGCGGAGGTTCTACGCCGGCGGAGACTTTTTTCAAAAAATCAAGCGGTGTTTTATAGCATGATTTTGGCATTCTCATTTCATTTTGAGCATTCTTAAGTTATAATTAAGACTTGGTAATGAAGTTATGAGAGTATGTGAACTTGTTTTGATATGTTAAAGAATCATGTTATCTTTATGTTTACTGAGTCCATCTTGAAGACCGTATAATAATGTAGAACGGAAACTCTTTGTAAGTAACGCTTTCAGTAAAGATACGTTGTTATGACTTATGTTTCAAAATGATATGTTTTTCTGAGCGAATCTAATGTCCTATTTGCAAATGTAGCATGGCATCCATAGATAGTCCTAAGTCATGGGGCGGCATGAAAAATGCGGGTCCATGACGCGATTTAGATCTCGTTAGTCACTTCATTGTGACGATCGTGTTTAATCGAAGATCCTGAATCGATTACTCTAGTCGGAAGACGCTCGCTCGTTATGGTCTATGGGTATGCCATTATTATGTTCGATACAATTGATTATGTTATGATGATTTGTTACGGATATATGATATGTGGAATTCGTTCACTAACCCTTCTTTGTTATGTTATTTATTGGGCTTTAGCTCACCCTCAGATATATATGTATTTTATAGGTGAGCAATGAGCCAAGCCTAGGCGAGTCCGTGTTCACGCCGTTTTGAAAGCCTACTGAGTTGGTGCCTGTCTTTGGGCTAGGCACGGAAGGTTATATAGTTTGGTTTTGTATCAGTTGTGTATGTGGCTTGTGCCTATCTGTTTTGTACTTGAATTTTGGTTACATGTTTGTACATTGGTGGGTAAATAACTCATTTTTGGCATGTAAATATATGTTCATATTTATGCTCAGCTCTTTGGACTATTTATATTTGGTTTATGCTTCCGCGAGCCCCTGTTATGTATGTTTTGTATTGGAAGGCCTTTGGTAATCTAGGATTACTGGCCGGTCTCGTCACCGAACTTCTAGGGGCGGGTTCGGGGCGTGACATTTACCAATAAATCTTATCTCATAAACAAATACTCCAAGTAGTCACAAATTTTTTCTATTGATCTGTTAAGTCCTATTAGTAAAGAGTTTCTTTCTGTGTGGTCCTATTTTTGATTTTGGTAGTGTTTTGGTGAACAGTTATACCTTTTTATTAATGTAACATGTATGATGTGACACGCTAATGTGACAGGTATTAAATATGACACTTTAATGGTGTGACACTAAAAAAAAATTAAAAACTTGTTAGTGTACTTTTCTTAAATATGACAACGTGACGTGTATGATGTAACACTAAAAAACTGTTACTTGAAAAAAAATAAAAACTGTTTATTGTATTTTTTCCTAATGAAATAACATTGTGAGTATAATGTAACACTTTAAAAAAAAATTAAAAACACCTTAGTGTACTTTTCCAAACGTGACATGTGACACTCTAACGTGGCGGGTATGATGTGACACTAAAAAAATTAAAATATCTTTAGTGTGCTTTTCTCAAATGTGACGGGTATGATATGACACCAAAAAACTCTTTAGTGCACTTTTTTTAAATGTAACACTTCAATATAGTGGACAAATGAGTCATTACACATCTAAAATGGCTAAATGAATCAGAAGAAAAAAAAAAGAGATTATATAGATTACAAGTCCAAAATATAGGACTTATTGATCAATCTCACAAAATTTAATACATTTATCATATTTTTATGTATTTATTAATTTTTAAAAATATTTTACTATTTAGATATATTTAAGTAAGATGTATCTTAAAAAAAATACAAAAATTAACAAAATATTCACTAAAAATGAAAAAATATAAAAAATAAAAAATATAATTTTTAAAAAATTAAAACCAAACACACGTATTTTTTTTATTTTTTATTTTTTTTGGTACAAAAATAATTTGTAACTCGAAAAATCGAAGCTTGAATGGACTTATATTCTCTCTCCTCTCCTGGTATTCCAAACCAAACCTCGGAGGACCACTGTTTTAACCTATGTGGGCGCCCACTATATTGCGTACATCACACATCTAAGTTCATAGTCGGTTTACGATTCACAGTTGTTCACGCTCCCAAGACACCTCGTGAATTGTACCAAATGGAGAGTCTATGGCGAGCTGCGACGGGTGCGAACCCAAACCCCGAAGACTACGAAGGAATCGACTACTGGTCCAACCCCGAGCGCACCGGTTGGCTCACCAAACAAGGCGACTACATCAAGACCTGGCGTCGCCGCTGGTTCGTCCTCAAACAAGGCAAGCTCCTCTGGTTCAAGGACTCCTCCGTCACACGCGCCTCCCTCCCCCGCGGCGTCATCTCCGTCGCCACCTGCCTCACCGTCAAGGGCGCCGAGGACGTCCTCAACAAGCCCTTCGCCTTCGAGCTCTCCACCGATCGCTTCACCATGTACTTCATCGCCGATTCTGAGAAGGACAAGGAAGAGTGGATCAACTCGATTGGGCGTGCCATAGTTCAACACTCGAGATCGGTTACTGAATCAGAGGTTGTTGATTACGATAGCAAACGGTAGTTCGTGAGAAAGTACTTGCACTCGCTGTAATATTATTAGGTGCGTCGTTTCTGTTCTTGATTTGTGTTTTTTTGCATGTGTTGTGTGATGTGAATTTTATATATGTTGGTGTATTTTACAGTGACTTCATGGTCTTCTTGTAAAAAAACCCTAATTTTTATGGATGTTTATTGATTTTCTCTTTTTGGTTTTATAGTGTGATTGTTTGATTTTGGTGTGCAAATGGTTGGAGTGGTATTGATGTTAGTGTTCTATGAGATCGCATCTGCTAGTTTTCTCACTGGATTTTTGTTTTAGATAATTTGGAATAATTTAGGATTCACGATAATCCTCAATTAATCGAATTTGAGATCTCACTGTGGAGTGACCCTCTTATCTACTGAGAGTTTTGTGGAATGTCTGCTGTATGTGATGATTGATGAGTGAGACTGTATTTTAATTACTTCGCTGGGAGTGAATATGTAGTGCAATTAAGGAATGGGGGAAAAAATAAAAAGATCAAACAACAAACTAAGAAACATGAGAGTCTTGTTGGTTCAGCTAGAGAGAGGCCTATCTAAGAGAGTAATCCATTACAAAACTTGAAGATTACGAATGAATCATGAGAGAGTTTTAAAGGCGCTGCGATAATCCAGCGATTTCCACCTATATTTCTCTCACACAACCCAAAAAAGAATCCCTACCCATCACTGCAATGCATCTTGCTTTCTTCAATCTACATTTACTTCTGTGGTCATGTATTTGATCAATGTGTACCAAACCAAGCCTTAAGTTCCATCAAATAGGGTCGGCTATATGAGTCCTTCTTCTCCATTCAACTCTATCAACTTAATCGATTCAAAGTAGGCTTCATTTGATCAACATGTATAGATAATAAATAGAAAGCTTTGAAATTTCTCCTTAAGTTGCCATACCAAAAGAGGAGAGTACTTCGGAGGAGGCTTCTCCCTCAAGTTTGCTTTGCTACCTGAAGAATTATATGGTTACTGCTCTCTCATTAGACAACAACATATTTCCTTTCTTATATATGGGGTAGCAAAAGGCCATATGTTGGACGGTCCTTAAAATGATTTTGAATAGGAAAGAACCATGGTTGGCTTTTTCCACTACTCACAAAGACAATAACTATATGCTTGATTGTAAGCAATCCCAAAGTATACCAATCTGTCACCTCCAATAAGGTGAAAGTAATGCAATAATTATTTCATGTGAATATGCTTCAAGAGTATTTACCTCACTTTTGATTCAACAGCTCATGAAGTCAAATCCTTTTTGGTATCTGCTTGTGTGCTGACCACTAACACAAACTGGATATTAATACAAGTTCCCTTGCCCAACTCCAACCATAACTATTAAGTAGTGACGAGGTGCTTCCTGCCAAATGGTGGATATTAATTGTGATGTCAGTTTTTTCACCTTGGGCAAAATGTCAATCTTTCATTACAATTTCTATAAGAAGTCATTAACCAATTAATGTAATGTACTTAAGTAGGAACTAGAATGTTTGAGCAAATGAGTCAAATTTCAAATGAGCAGTTCATCAAACATCTTGCATTCCTACCATGAAGTTTTGATACCAATTTTTCGGAATGAAAGCACAAAAGACCATAAAGGTTTCCTGGAATTGTGCAACCACATAAAGTGCATAAAAAGAAGAGGGTAAATTACACCGACTTCCCCTAATATTTGGAGAAGATATGATAAGTCCAACAAGTTTGACATAATTATATTGAGTTCCCTTGAGGTTTTAATTCACATAATAGTTAGCATTTTTTCATCAGAAATTATTAGTCGTATGAATGAAAAAATAATTTTTTTTGGGTGAACTGAAAATATGATATCATCTCTTTTACACTGAAATATGTATTTTACCTTGTTTATCTTTTTGTCTTTACACCATTTGCAGTAGTTTCTGTTTCTTTAACCTTACTAGAAGGGAGGTTGATGTAATTATTCCAACACTATGGGGCTTATTGTATTTTCTTCCAACGTTAGGGGAGGTTCGTATAATTTACCTAAAATAAAAAGAACAATGTTGAGAGCATGATAAATGTAGACCATGAGAGCATGATAAATGTGGAAGAGGCTCCATCTTTACAAGTGTCATTATTTTTTGATAAATAAAGATTTATTAAGAAAGCATCAAGGAGATGCTAAAAGAATACAAAATCAACCCCTCGAACAGGGATTTAACCAACTAAAACATAAAATAGCAAATAAATTAGGATCCACTCTTCCTGACACCCAACTATACAAAATACCACAAAACCAAGACTCTAACTGAGCAATCGACTAAGCAATACCTTGAAAAACCTGATGATTTTGCTCCAACCAAAGCGACCACATCAAACACAAAGGAGCTAATTCCTAGGCTCTTTGTTGTCTCTTCCCAACCCGACCACCCCCCAACAACGAAGCACATCCATGACCTGCTTTGGCTGAACCCACACCACTCTAAACAAGGAAAAAACAAGCACTCATAGCCGAAAAGAAACCGGACAGTGAATAAGCAAATAATCTATTGTCTCTGCATCCGCACAATACATGCAGCACCAATTCACCAAAATATGATGCCGACGAATCAGATTATTAACAGTCAAAATCCTACCAAAAGTTGCCGTCTACACAAAGAAAGCCACCTTGGACGGAACACCAGAAACTTACACATGATGCCAAGGGAGAGACCTCCTACCACCGCCACACAAAGTCCCATAAAATGATGAGACGGAAAAATACCTTTCGCTCCCTGCCAACCTTAACCTTATATAAAAAGGCCAACAAATCCACCAATTGTCCAACCTCCCAATCCTGAGTCTGCTGATGAAGCACTATATCCCCAACCAGCCCCTCACCTCCTCTATCCAAATACGAAGCCACCAGTACATCAGGATCCACCGCCAATTGAAAGATCAAAGGGAAACGCTCCTGCAAAGTAATCTCCCCACACTACTGATCCTTCCAAAACCGCACACGAACTGGATGTGATCCCAAAACCCAACCCTACCCAACCAAATTCCTTTCCACAACCCGCACCCATGAGAGCCCCCCACCTATGTTACATGAACTCAGCACTTTGGGGCGAAGTACCCGTGTCGACACGGCACGAGTGCGGGTGTGGGATCTGTGTCGGATTCGCCTCTTTTCTCTCGGACACGGCTAATCAAAAAGAAAGAAGAAGGTTGAGATACTTACATTGATGTATGGGTGTTCAAGATCTTGATCTTGTCTTTCGATTTTCTCTGTCTCAATTTCCTTCTCTCTCTATCACGATCTCCTTCTCTCCCTCGATATCTCTCTCGATCATGCTGTGGGTGTGTGAGAGGAGAGAAGAGAAGAGACAGACCCATTGTGTTGCTATGTGTGTGAGAGAGAAGCGAAGAGGAGGACAGACTCATTGTGCTGCTGCTGTTGCTTGTTTATGCCAAAGCTGCAGCTGCTGCTTTTGTTTGTATCAAACCCTAACGGGCTGCACCTAATGGGTTGGACCAAATAAATAACTAAAAAGCTTGCTAGTATAAATCCTAATGGGCTGAACCCAAACAAATAAATAGAAAGTTTGGGCACTGGTTTGTATCATAATAATTAATATTATAAACTATAATGGGTTGGACCCAAAAGAATAAAGAAAAAATTTGGACCTATTGGCTGGTTGTATCATAAAAAACCCTAATGGGTTGGATCCAAATAAATAAATAAAATATGTGGGCCTATTTATAAACTGTATTCAACAATAACATGGGTTATTTTATGACTTATCTATATGTTTGATCCTATTTATAAAAAAAATTGTTGGGTCAACTTTTTTTAGCTCATCTTCATATAATAAATATATTTAAAAAATAACTATTTAACTCATTTTTATATAATAAATATATTTTAAAATAACTATTTAACATATCTCCGTACCCGTATCCTCATTTGGATTCATATTCACGTATTCTCAATTTTTAATTTTGAAGTGTCCGACCTCCAGATACGCACCTGTACCCGATATCCACACCCAAGTCTGTGTAACATAGCCCCCCACCTCCCTGGTATACTATTCACCCCTCCCCAACCCATACTTAGAGGCTACCACCCTCTGCTATAACTGATCCCGTTCATTGGACAACCTCCAGAACAACTTCCCCAATAAAGCCAAATCAAACTTACACAACCCCTCCCTCCTCCTCCTCCTTAGGACAATAAATTTGCTCCTAATTAACAAGATGATACTGAAACTCCCCATTAGCACTTCCCTACAAAAAGTCTCGCTGCAACTTCTCTAAACAGCGAGCCACTAACATAGGAATGACATGGACCGACATAAAATAAGTTGGAATACTACTCAATATGCTCTTCACCAAAGTTAGCCTTCCACTCTTAGACAAATATTGCTTCTTTCACCCTGCCAACCGACGTTGCACCCTCTCCAACACCCTATTCCACACCCCTTTTGCCTTAAAAGGAGCCCCCAAAGGCAAATCCAAGTAAGACACCGGCAAATGAGACACCCTACGACCCAAAATGGCCGCCAAAATCGAAAGATGGCCGACCTCCTCTACCGAAATTAATTCCAACTTGGCTAGATTCATCTTCAAACTAGAGACCGTTTCAAAGCATAGCGAAACATAGCGCAAATGTCTTAATTGCTCCGGATGAGCCCCACAAAAAATCAAAGCATCATCAACATACAGAAGATGACAAACACCAACCTTATCTCCCACCGAAAAACTTGCCAACAAACTGTCCTACACCGCCCGAGACAACAATCGACTCAGTGCTTCCATGACAAGAATGAACAACAAAAGGGACAATGGATCCTCCTGTCGCAAAATCCGAAACATCTGGAAGTAACCCGTTGGCGTCCCATTCACCAATACAGACATCCGTACCGTTGAAATGCAATACCAAATCCACCGCCTCTACTTTTCTCCAAAACCCATCTGCTCTATGACAGACATCAAAAAATCCCAACTGACATTATTATAGGCCTTTTCAATAACTAGCGTACAAATGACGCCTGACTGTCCTCCTCGCAAACAAGAATCAACACACTTATTAGCCACTGACACTACATCCAGAATCTGACGCCCACCCACAAAAGTGTTCTGTGATTCTAACACCACCTCCCCTACTTGCAACTGAAGCCTATTGGCCAAAACTTTCGCTAAAAGCTTGTACACACTTCCCGACAAACTAATTAGCCGAAACTGTCGAATATCCTTAGCCTCTCGTCCACCTTAGGGATCAAAGCAATAAAAGTCGCATTGAAACTCTCCTCAAATTGGCCCGTCCGATAAAATTGCCCTATTACAGCCATCACACCCCCCTTTACAACATCTCAACAATGTTGGAAAAAAGTCATAGTAAATCCATCTGGACTCGGAGCCTTTACAAGTGTCATTGTAATACTTAAATCATATGTTGAAAGCCTGAAATTTAGGATGATTCAAATTTGATTGATCAAATGAATCCAAACTAGAGAAGTCTGGATGAAAAAGAATTTGGTTCTAAGTTTGGAGTACTCAAAAACAAATAACTTAACTTTCGATTTTCAAAAAAATTCAAATGCAAAAACTAAACACCGTTTTAGTTAACTCAACGGTCTAGACCTTAAAATTAGTAAGTGAAACCAAACATGTAGGATCCTTACAAACCAATATGGTGTGTGTTTAATAAACATTTGAGCACATCTCCATATATGGGAAATGTGATTTTGAAAAAACTACGGCTTCAATTTCTGCTACCGTTATGTCCATTACACCCCAAACTGTGTTACCGACAGTGTTATCATTACGACGGCTGCTACTGTTACTTAAAACTAGTGTCGACATCTGATAAATTCCAAAAACATCATGATAGCAACAACATTCATCAGAGAGGGATTTGGGAAAAGAAAGATGGAAGGGGAAAAAAATTGAGATTCTGTTTTTAGATTTCTGTTAGATACATGCATATAAGCTTGCCTATTGAATTCATGTAAATAGTTCTTTTTTTTTTTTCCAAGAATCCATTGCTTCCCAAGGCTGGAGAAAAAGGGAGGGAAAAAAAGAAACAACAAATAATCAAAGACAGAAATGGCGGAGCTAAACCTTCTCCAACTTGATATTTATAATTGTTTAAACATGGAGGTTTAGAGGAGAACGTGAAATTTTTTAAGCTATTTGAATGAGATGATAAAGCCTAAGTGATAAGCATCAGCTCAAGAGATGGGCTGCAATCACTTCCTCAAATCCTAATGAGGAAAAAATTTGTTCCTAATCATACACGTCCGCTACCACATCTCTCATATCCATTCGTTCACCCAGCAATTCCATCGAGCATGAAACTTCAATTGCTAGCACTGCAACCAAGCACTCATTGGTTTTGGCTATCTCGATTACGTGACCATCGTCACCTCCAACTTCCAATAACAGTGAAGGGTCTGCAATCTCCATCACTCTTTCTGGCAGTGCCATCTTAGTAAATCAATGGAGATTCGGACCGTCCTTGAATATGATATCAGTAGGTCTCTTTCCCGTAAACATCTCCAGTAGGAGAATTCCGAAGCTGTAGACATCTCCCTGCATGGATGCCTTGCTGCCCATACCATACTCTGTGGCAAAGAATCATGACAAATCATGTTAATTGCCCAAAGATTTTAGGCTTCAAAAACTAGGAATGATCTTGATATGTCATCTCCAACATGAAAGATGAATTTATCAGCATCCCCAATAAATATATGAGTTGGAGAAAGATGAACATAGCCAACAGTTCCTTTTATCCCAATTGAACTGATTTTATTTTGAGAACTAGTGGGTAGGCTATGATCAGATAATAGATGTGCTACTCCAAAATCACCCATGCGTGTAGTCATGTCATGATCCATCAGAATATTACTCGGCTTCAGATCACCATGAATTAGTGCTGCTTGGCAGTGATGGTGAAGATACTGTAGTGCAGATGCTACCTCCGTCGCTGCTCTTAGTCTTTGAGTAAGACTTAAACTTCTTTGGTGGTCTTTTGTAAAAAATCAAAAAGTCATCCCAAATATACTAGTTTTTTTTACATCATATTTTAGCCAAAAAGTTACTAAAAAAGTTTGTTCTCAAATGAGGCTTGAATGATAAATTCAAATTTTGCAAAACAATGAAGTTTTGCCAGTATGCTGGAATTTCCCCAGACAAGTTATTTCTAGAAAGATCAATGAAGTTAAGGCTATTTAAAGCGCTCAAAGATGAAGGAATTCTTCCTCCAAATAAATTCCCCTCCAAACTAAGCCGCACCAGCATTAAACACTAGGCAATATTACTTGGAATTTCTCCGGTCAATCTGTCATTCAAAACATGGAATTCCGTTAGGTTGCTCATGTTACCGACCTCTGTGGGCAAGGGATCGGTTAAAGAATTTTGAGCCAAGTTGAAAGAAAGAGTCATAGAACAAAGGCTTACAATTTCCTTGGGTATGAAACCAGTAAAGTTGTTACTGAACAGGTACAGTAGCTCTAGTCGACAATTTCCCAAACTAGGAGGAATGTTGCCACTCAATTATTTGTGTGCAAATACAATTGACCCAACTGTGTTATGTTTCCAAGATCGGCTGGAATTCCCCCTGAAATTCTATTATCAAACAGGCGAAGATCCTCCAATCTTTCGAGTTTGCCAATACCCACTGGAATTTCTCCTGTGATTGAGTTCATGGAGATTACCAACCATGTCAAGCCAATTAAATTCTCTATTCCTTCAATGATGGTTCCTGATATCTGGTTTGCTCCTGCAATCAGCTGTTGAAGAGTAATTGAAAAATTAGCAATCGAAGTTGGTAATTCACCTTTGAACCTGTTAAGGCCTATGTCCTGTTCCTGGAGGTTGCTGCAGTTAGTTAAAGAAGTTAAGAAGCTAAATCCTTCTGCTTCCACAGTTCGTAGCAGATTATGGGCGACTGAACCTAGCTAGTCCCTTTAAGCTTCCAAGGTTTGGAGGCATGGTTCTTGTAAAGTTATTGAAAGAAAAATCTAGTTCTACTAGTCTTGGGGCGTTAACGGGCGGGGGCGGGGGCGGGGCGGTGCCAGGGATCACACTCCCCGATCCCTTATGGTGAAAATTCTCCCATCCCCGGCCTTGATCCCCGACATGGAACCTATCCCTGCCTCCGCCTCCGCCCCCGCCCCCGCCCCCGCCCCCCAACGGGGATCAGGTTTTCCCGACTTCGGAAATTCCCCGGCCCAAAAAAAACCCATAAATGATGACAACCTTAGATGCTCTATTTGGTTGTAGAGAAAAAGAAATAATTGCAATTGAATGCAACCCAAGTGCATACTACACACAGAAGATTGAATACATTAGCGAAAGAATAAGTTTCTTGTTCAAGAACAAGTAGTTCCCTGCATTCTGATTCTGTTTTTGATGCTGGAATATTAAGATCAATTTGGGCTTTTGTGAAATCAACATGTTCTTCTCCAGTCAATTTGTCAGAGGACTCTGTATCAGCAGCAGCAATCACTAATGGGTTTTGTTTTTCTGAAACATCCTTTGCCTTCTCTTCGTCTTTTTCTTTTTCTTCTTCCTCAATATCTGAGTTCATCATTTTCCCTTCTTGGTCACTGCTTTCAGACATTTTCTTAATCTTTCTTGAATATGGTGGTGGGTACTTGGCTGATTCTACATGGAGAGAGAGAGAGAGAGAGGTGAGAGAGAGACGGTGAGGCTTTGTGTGTGTGTGAGGTTGTGTTATGTTAGGGTTGGTTTTATATATATATAGGGGTATAATAGAAATTTCAGTTCGGGGAAACGGAGACGGGGACGGGGACGGGGCTAGAGAACGTATCACTATCCCTGGCCCGAACATTATCGGGGATGCATTTTTGAATACCATCCCTTGCCCATCGGGGTTATTTTTCGGAGAAAAACCGTTATAATCGGGATCGGGGGGGCGGGTCCCCATTGGGCCGGGTTCAAATTGCCATCCAATGAAACTGGGATGGGACCAGTAAATTGGTTTCCTCCAACATAGAGGCCGAGGAGATTGCCAAGAGTAATCCACTGAGTTTCTTTGTTGACAGATAGCTCAGCTGGTATGGGATTTCAGTGACAAGATTGTTGTAGTTCAAGTTGATGACTTGCATATCTGAACAGTAAGATAAGTTGCTTGGGATTTTCCCTTCAAAGGCATTTTTGCTGAGGTTGAGGTTTTAAAGTCGTGACAAGCGCCCAAGCTCTTGAGGAATTGGACCTTGGAAATCATTCTCTCCGAGATTGATTACCTTCAAGTGGGGAGGCATTGAACCTGTCAACTTTTTGCTTTTGCAGATTTAAGACAGTGACTCTTCTAGGATGTTGGTTACTGCAAAAAACTCCCAGCCATTGACAGAAATGTATTGAGCTGTTCCAAGAACTCATGACACACTGTGGATTTTGAGTTATCCTATCCTTGAAGGCAAGCAGTGCAAGCCAGTCTGTTTCGTTCCCAGCTGCAGACAAGGCAGATACTGAAGGAGATTTAGACCTTGCTGGATAGATGCACAAGGCAGTACGAGCAAGGATGGCCAGTGACTGATGTAATCTGAAACTTGGGTTTTTCATCGTATCTTATTCCATTATCCGAGGATAATAGAACGCTAAAGAAGTTGTTAGTGATACAATATTCTTAAGAATTCTTCTGGAGAACTAATTCTCTCCAAGTTTTCTTTCTTTTACTTATTTTTGGCCCAGTAAGGCTCTGTTTTATGGAGATCATGATAATTTTTTTTTTTTTATGGGAGAGTTATAATTTTGGTTGGTGGCTTGTTTGAAAATTTGAAAATTTTAGAAGAGTTTCCTGTGGAAAAGATTGGAAAACAACCTTTTACTTGTTCAAATAAAAATCCTATTAGGTACTGTATCCTGTTTGACTGTCCCAGATTGGATATAAGAAGTTGAGGAGGATATGTAATACTTAGAGATATGGAATGAGATACAATATGTTTGGGATATAAGATGGATTATATATATATATATTGTGCTTTTACTTATATTATGATTCGGGTAGGATATAGTATGATATTAGATGAGAGTGATTATTTTTTACCATTAAATGAATGGTATCTCATATTTTGTGGTGGGGGATATGCATTACCATGCTGTGTGTGGTATTGCATATCCTGTACTTTTGAGGGATATAATATACCACCAGTTTTCATATATGGTAATCAAACAAAGGATGCACACACACACGCCCGCCCGCACACAAAAAAAGGTGGAACCCACATATATTTGTATCCCTCATTATATACTCCAATCAAACAGAGCCCATATTAGCATATAAACATTCAACTCTCTCATCTCTCCAGTCATCTGGTACGTCTCTTATCTCTTTTTCTCTATATATAATATATATTTGTATGTATACATACATGATATTATTTTAAACATGACACAACCTTGTACTACTGTGATTCAACTCCACCTTGGATGTGCAGTGTGCCAGTGCACAGGTTATTTACTCAACATAAAAATGACAATGATGAGCACCGTTGACATCTCAATAAGAAAAGGATGAGAGGTAGACTGTTGTTAATGATGTGTTATGATTTTTTCTTATGATGAGGTACTGTATAATTGAGAATTGAGTCTTGCAGTTGGTATTTTGATCCTGAGATTAGCTTGCTATGCAGTTTGCTTGATGATATATCTTTTAAGTAGGTCTGTAAATGAGAGCTCAGCATTAGGTAGTTTTAGTTTGCTTTGAAAATGTAACGAGTTTTAAAATATATTTAAGCTTGGTTTGATAATCTTTCAAGTCAATATCAAATTGGTTTTAATCAAGCTAAGCACAAGTGGCTTGAATTTTTATTTTTTACTGAGGTGAGTAGTAGGTTGTTTACATTTGACTTGAAAATTTAATGAATTTTAAAATGTATTTAACTTTGACTTGCTTATGTAAGGATTAGATTTCAAATGAATTTTTTATGTGTCAAACATGAGTGGAACTTGAATATTTTGCAAATGTTTGAACACAATGAACTGATATATATTTATTTATTAAAATTTTTTAAGTATTTAATCTTTGCTTGGTCATCTGCAAGATAGAATAAACTGTCTCTTACATAATCTAGTGATGTAATTCAATATAATATACTTTGTAGAGTATTGATATGTTGACATATATGATAAAAATCGCTATAAACAGAAGTTATTTGGAGTAGTAATAGTAGACGAAAGATTAAAAACTAGAACTAGACTTTTTTGTAGTTCCTTAATCGGTTTGGAGGGTCCAGTTGGAAGGCTGCCGACCCACCCAAAATCCAACTAGGTGACTTAAATTATATTTTTTGTAAGACCGGCTGAACAATTCAATCATGAAAAAGTTTAGGTTGATTGGAGCTAGGGCGGAACTTGAAATTTTGTTTGGGAGGAGTCAATATATATGCATAAAAATATTGAATATAATTTCTTATAGAGTAATTCTACTTGCACAATAATTTTGTCTCCTTACACCTAATTTCTCATTACACCACAATCAAATTTATCTTTTCCTTTTTACACTTTTCATAATACCAATCTTACCCTTATCTCTTTCCTCTCACTTTTCAAATCCTAGATTTTACTACCACTTCGATAGCCGCTGCTGGTGACTTCAGAGATAGCCATTGCCGTCGACTATGGCCATCTAAGCGCAACCACCTTTCCCTACCAGCGAACCCCAAGCCTAGCCCTCTTCTTCTTGTGACCACCTCCACTACCGTCTTCTCTTTCCGATTGCCATGACCAACTACCGTGGTTACTTTTCCTCCGAGAACCAACAACCTCTAACCAACCTCTCATCTTTGTCTCCGATTCCCATTCCAATATCTTATTCTTCTTTTTCTTCATGGAACTCTAGATTTCTCCCTCTCTTGCTCACTTTTGCGGCGGTGGATCTTTTTTATTTTTTATTTTTTATTTTTTATTTTTCTAGGTCTTGAGATTTGGAACTCCAAATCTCCTCTCTCTCTCTCTGTCTCTTCCTCTTCCTTGTACTTGCTTTAGCGACGGAGGAATGCGACATAGGTTGTAATTGATGTGGGTCTGAGAAGCGCAATGGGAGATGGGATGGAGAGCATGGCTAGGTTGACAAGGAAGAAGAGGGAAGAGACGGCGGTGATGGGTGACTAGGGGGATAGGGTTCGTTGTTGGAGAAAAAGGGGTTGGAAAAGGAAATCTCCGGTGGGTTTAGATGCCGGAGGTAATGGAAGTGGCAAAAAACGATTGCCAGAGATAGGAATGAAGGTCGCCGGGCGATTGCAATGGTGGTCGGAGAGATTGTACTGAAAAATTAAGGTTAAGTCTTGAGGGTGTTTTTGGTAATTTTGAAAAGGGATTGAAGTATAATAAAAAAAAAATTAAAATTTTGGGTGTAATAAGCTGTTTTTGTTATGTAAGTAGAATCACTCTTTCTTATATAAGCATTGTGAAAGAAATATTTCATGAGAAATTATATAAATCTAATAAATAGTTTTTAAAATTTTTAAATTTCTTGAATTATTAGATCTTACTGTACAATCAGCTAAACCACTATTTTAAGCTATTTATTGATTTATATAATTTAGTAAATAAGAAGTGAAAAGTGTTTAAGATTCCTAAAACATGACCCTTAAATTTACATTCAATAACATTGAATGTAACATATCAGTTGATTATTAGAAATTGATAAGCCAAGACTCAACCCTTGTTATATTATTGTGATTAAATTTAGGGGGTGAAATTTTAGGTTATCTAATTGTTGGTAAAAATATTAGTTTAAGCTTAATTGACAATGATTTTGATTGACAAACTCAAATAAATTTTAAGTAAACATAAATAAAAATCAAGCTTTGTGGTTGAGTTTTATGCTTTAAATAGATTTAGGACGTCCCTGGACATAATTAAGCAAAGAAGAGATGGAATAGAAACGAACATGTATTAATTCGAATGAATTGTTACTTGTCATTAGTTACAAGAACAAAAGATTGAAGAAATACAACAATCAACAAAAGAAACGAAGAGAAGTGGGGGTTAGAAAAATCTACTAGCTTTAATTTACTCCTAAAATGCTAAGTTAAACTATTCCTAAATGGATTTTTTGCGAGTATTCTTGATGATTGAGATGTCCTATTTTTCATTCTTCAAGTCCTCCTTTTATACTTGCCTGACCACCTCATGTTGTAGCTATCAATCCATGATTTTCCTTGATTTTTGCTCTATTCAACCATATCCCATATCTTCATAGGAACTGCTTGTAGGTTTTTTGCTTTGACTTGATATTGATTCCCCCGATTTTAGCATATGGTTTCTAATTGATTTCAACAAATATCTTTATTAGCTTTATTTAATTTTTTCAAGCCACATCATCATCTCTTCCATGCCACTTTACTAGCAAATTTGTCATGCCATGCCAGCATACTTGTCAACAAAAAAAATAATAATAATAAAAATAAATGTAACCAAGGTTATTCTTAAAAATAGACTATGGTCTTAATCGACAGACCATAATTGAACTTGGCCATAATCAATCAGGTCATAATCGATAGAAAAATAAAATGTGGGGCAAACACTAACATTACTCATAAAAAAATATGCATACGATTTTATTTTAAAATTAAAAGAATAAGTAATATGTACCTTTTGTATTAATAAAATCAACTCAATAAAATTGATACTATTATTTAAAATGTAAAATTATTAGAAATCATTTTTATCATACATTGTGAAATATTAATGAAATAGAAAATTAGTGAGATAATTTTTTAATGTATATATTTTACAAATATTTATAAATAAAAAAATTAATAAAAAATTGTAAAAAATCGGAGGCCCCTCTCAGCCCTACACAGTTCCGCCCCTTGGAGCACATTTATCTTGAAAAAATATATATGGCAATTATGATTTCAAGAACAGAGTTCATATATTTTTTTAAGAAGTTAGCTCTCCGTTTGTTACACTAGCAAATTAGTTTTTGAGTTTAGAATTAAAAAAAGAGAAAGAAGAAAATTAGTAGGTCTACCCAGCTAGCTTGATTCTCAAGGGCATGGGATTGATTTTTGGCCTGTATAGCTTGAATTGATTGAATTTTTAGACTCATTTATTTATTGGGCTAAGCTTTAGAATTGTTTTGAGGATTGGCCTAAGCCGATTATTAATTTATATTATATACATGAATGAGTGTTTTAGGAAGTTGGTAAAAAATTAATTTTTTGACTTTTTAACTTTTTTGGCAAAAAAAAGGACTTTTTGGGCGGTTTTTTTTTGGAAAGAACTAAGTAAAAAGTCAAAAATTGCTTAGTACATACATAATTTCTTTGATTTTATTTTTTTAAAATAAAATAAATGCACTCATCAAAGTTTCAACTTAGAATGTAATGAGCAAGTATAAATGTTTGTGCCAACTAAATTACAATAATTTTGTAACATTATTTTAACAAATTATACTTATCATGTTTGGTTTCACTTTTTTAAGTTATTTTTTTTTAAAATGATTTGAAAATTATGTTTTGAAAATGGACGTGTTTGGTTTTTTAAAAAAATACATTATTATAATTTTAAATTTCCCTCTACAATTGCAGAGAGAGGGAGAGAGAGAGAGCTAGAGCTGCTTCTAGAATATATTTAACAAAATAAAAAAAAAAAAATGGTCACATCAGCACTAGTCCCATGTTTATATTATGTATGTATGTACAAGGTAGATCCGAAAAAAGAGAGCAAGGCAGAGTCTAGTAGGAGTAATAGGAGTAGAGTAATAGGCTGTAGTACCTCACATCTACTGAGATCATGTAAAGAATAAAACTAAAAAATAATCCGAAATAGAGATTCTGAACAACCAAACAACTCTAGTACTCATTATAATTTACCCTTTGATATTAATTTGATCTCAATATTTTTAATTCGTTCAATTTTAATTTAATTTTATCTGATTTTAGTCCAACCCATCACCCAATGCAAAGTTAGAGAGAAGGCTGGAAGGCTTGCAGATGGACACTCCATCTGTGCTAGGTGGAAGATAGTAGCTGCCAGTAGGCATGGGCTGTCACTGGGGGCCTCTCTTTGGTTGGTAATGCAATTGGAGAGATGTTCGAACTTGGTGCTTCCATTTTGAATCCACTTTAATGATTCAAATGATTTATCTTATAGAGTTTGTTGAATTAATTATTTATGTAAAAAATTAAATTGATCAAATATTTTAATTACATTTATCTTTAAAAAAAAAAATTAATGATCTATTCTCAAAATTATTAAGATTTGCCACGCATAGAATAGCCTAGTTACGTTAGTATGTAAGAGAGTAAAATGCTGTCCCGAAACTTTTAGTCCTTAGTTGGGCCTCACAAGGTTGCTTATTTATTTTTATTATTAACTCTCAATTCCGATATGTATATGAAGGATGATTCAATTTGCACTCTAAATTAGAGATGGCAATTTGAACCTGGCCTGATGGGACCCGACCTAACAACTTCGATTTGAGCAATTTTTTTTTCTGAAATCCCCGATCAGTTTTGAGCCAGAGACGGAGATAAGTGTCCCAGCCCCGTACCCGTCCCCGTTTGTTCCTGAAGTGAAATTACTATTATTTAGTACGCTCAAATTCTTAGGACTCTCTATTAAATTATTTAGGTTATAATTTACTCTTAATATGTCTTATAATTTTTTACAAATTACACTTCAAAATGAAATTATAATTTTTGGTACATCCAAATAATAAACAACCAAATACAGCAGTATTATTCTTCTCATTGCTGTGAATCCATTTGGATTTGGTATCAGGCCGTCAACTGTTTCAAGAAGAAATAAGTAGTATAGTGAAGATGTGATTCCATTTTGACTCATTTTCCAGCCAGTCCCGCCCTATTTCGGACATACCGGCCTGTTTCAAGAAAAGTTGATTTTTTTCTTCCGACCACCATAATTGCTGCTTGTCGATTTCTTTTTCATCTAATGTTGATTAATTAATTCTTCTAGTTTTGCCTTCTTTGCAAACAATTTATGGTGAGTTTTGGAGGGGTGGATTAGAGTTTTAGAGTAAGGAAGAAGATGAATAGAAAATAATTAAAACTTTAAGAAGAAGATGAAGAGTTTTGAATATAAATAATATATATAAGTGATTAGAGTGTAATATGAGAAAGAAATTATATTTTATTTTAGAGTTTAATGTGTATTGTCTTTCTTAGTAAATTTATATTAAGATATAATAGAAACAAAAATTTTAAAATTTAAATTGGACATACGAAATTATTATTTGGGTGTAAATAAAATCACCCGTATATGAACAATTCTTTAGTTATTGGATTATATCCTTAAAAAGAGACATGTAACAATCTGCATACTAATTCAACATCACTTCTATTGCCTAGACCACCGAGGGATAGTGAAAAAATAAATTTACTAATTAAAAAATGGATTGACTATCAACAAAAAGTTAATAATAAAAGAGGTTTAAGAAATCAAAATTGATCAATAGCATCATGCATTTTATGTATACCAAATGTTGCAATTAGCAAAGTGAAGAGTACCTACTTGCTATGAATTATGCATTTTATGCATGCCAAATATTCCAATTTTATCAAACTTAAAAGAGCATGTAATTGCTATGAATTATAACGCTCTATTTGTTTCAACAAAAATATTTTTTAATGGGCTACATTTTATGAAATACCTTTCTTAGAAAATATTTTATGTAAAAAATAATATATTTAGTTGTAATCTTAAAACTAATGTGTTAGTGATTGTATTAGTTGTAGGAGTAAATTACGCTTTGCACCTCAGCATTTTGCACAAATTTGTCCTTTACACATGAAATCAACCCTCTGCATTTCTGGTTAAATCCTACTTTGGTCCTTACACAAGAAATTGTGGTAGTCAACCTCTTATATTTTTTTATCAAATCCCTACACAAGTGTGATAACCCATTTCTGTTACTCAATTGTTTAAATCTTTAACAAAATCTAATCAAGTAATGAGAATGTAACTACGACATAAGGGTAAGAGAGGAAAATCATCTACATTTTTCATCAATACACACTTTGTCCTAAAATTTACATCAAATTATGTCTGTATTAGGCTAAAACAAAATACAGATTGTGAACGATTAAGAAGATGAAATAGGATTTTGCATAAATTTGAATCACGAAACTCTATTTTTCACAGTAACACAATCTTCTGTCTATTCATCTTTCTTTCTCTTTGATTTCTTTGTTGCATTTTTGTTTATTTCAAAAGCTCTATTTTCTTGTCTTTTTGTCCCAATTTTTAGTATACGAACATACATATATATATATATATATATTATTGTACGGGAAAGAAATAAACCTTCTCGTATAATCCTGTTGATCAAGATTGCGCTCCTCCGTACGATGTCGCTTTACTCCCTGAAAATACAAACGTGAGCTAGCCGGCGGGTGTGTGCCGGATACCTCTCCGATGCCTAAGTCAGAAAAATAGACAGAAAGCTCTGTGTATTCGAGAATCAAAGTTGTGTTACCTCTTCCATAGGTTATGTTATGAGCTTTTATAGGTTCCGTGTGGCACAATCCTAGTAAGACTTTTACTCCTTCATGCAGAGTCCTCATAGGAATCACTTTCTAGAAAGGTAATGCTTATCTTTCAATACCCCACTCACTGCTTAAACCAAGTGAGATGGTTCTACCACGGTTGGATGTCAATATGACCGAGATAACATGGCCATGCTAAAGCCGCAGACTAGACCTAGCTCCCACTAGCTCGGTTCTTCCTTTCACTGCGTGTATCTCAGTTTGACATATTCCAACTGGGTTGTTTGAGACCGCATTAACCACAACGATCTTGGACCGAGCTATCCAATAGCAAGGTTATGAAGAAAGCTCAACATACTTCGGCTTAATATGGCATGATTGAGCTAACTTTTACCGCTCTGAGTATGGTGACCGAGCTAATTGCAGAGCTCTCTCGGACCGGGCTAACTGCAGAGCTCTCTTGGACGGGGCTAACTTCTAGGCCTTTTTACTCGGCCTCTCTTACTATGGCCCACAGATTGGCCCATTTACCCAACTCGGCCCAATTTACTTATAAATTACTCTCTCAATTATCCCTTGATCCCATCTGCGCAGCATGATAGGGATTATCTTTTTCCAGCCGAGCTAAAAAACCTTAGCCTTTCAACCGAGCTAGTATGCCGCCGGGCTACCAATTGGTATGGTTACAAAACGTCTCTTCAGTCACGCTATCATCTGAATCGCTTACTCTCCCAAAGACACGTGGCAAGCCCCCACTGGCTGAATACAACTATCATAGCCGCCCTCGCACCTTGCAACATTTAAACAGTCCCGCCCAAACTCGTTCTTTCCACAAAAACCCTACTCTTTGAACCATACGCACCACTATTCATCTTCTTCTCTCTTTCTGAGCATCCATTTTTTCAAAACACAATGCCCGCGAAGCTTCTTCTTGCAATCTACGATCTTCATCCTCTCGTCTTCTAACTGTAAGTACCTTAGTCCCATTTCCTTTTTGTTTGTCTAGTTTCAGGGGCCATAGTCGAATTCCGTAAGGACTACCAAATTTCGGATAATGTCCACCTTTCACTAGCCGAACCAGACACCGTTCCCTGGGGAAAACAAGGCTTTGTCCCTTTTAACGTTATTTGACAAACCAAACTCTGCCCTACCTAACTTTCCACCAATTCTTATCGTATAATAAACGGCATTGCCGAGCTAAACCGCCGGGCTGGCCTTAATCTCGGTCTAGCCGAGCTTTTCCATCAATACTCCATAGGATCAGCCGAAGATGGCTGGGTTTATTATTTAAGAATAAGGCGCCGGCGTGAAAAAATAATAAAGGATACCCCAGATAAAGACGTGAATGATGATGATTTCTTTTGGGTATCTGGGAATTTTGAGGACCAACAAGCCCAGATCCCTGGCCACAGAATAAATTGGAACAAGGGTGTAGCAGATAGGGTTACCTCGGCTTCATTGCATGCTTTCCTTTACTTCGGTTTTTCACTTCCTGAACCACACTAACTGTTATCTTCCTTTATGCAGATTTGAACTTTCTCAAATCCCAATACAGCTACCCCAACCTGAATGTTCTCTGCGCCGCGCTGCGATATCCAAACTGAAGTTGGACCGGGCTACTGAATTTTGAGCCGACCTACTGATATAGCTGTAAACGAAAGACCAAGGTAATTGACTTTTTGTTGGAAGCCTCTCCAGAACCGGAGCCAACCTTGTCCCAAATCAATTTGATCCCTCTAACCGTTGAGCAAGAGATGGCTAAGAAACGAGCTGTAAGGGCCTTCCTGACCGAAACAAACCAGCCTGAGGTACCACTAGCCGGTTAGACTCAAGAGACCGTGGTGGCCCTTCCATCCCATCAACCCTCATCATCTCGTCCAAACAAGCATGCTCGGACTTCCTCAACCGAGTCACGCTTTGTTGACGAAGAAGATGCCATCCTTCTGCCAAGCCCTCCACCAAGCCCACAACCTAAGCGCTCGGACCGAGCTGGCTCCTCCAAGTGGGTGCCAAAGATTACCTTCAAGAACCGCGCTATTACTGACTCTGATTCAGTGGTCGCGGAAAAGGATCATTTGCTGGCCTTCAATCTGGCCAAGAGCGTCTGCCTTCCAGTTGACATGAATCATCATGATCACCTTACCAAGCTGAAGGCCATTCGCTCGGCTTCAAAGTCAATGGTGCTGGTAAGTTCTCTGTTTTTCTCTAAATTTCAACATCTTTTAGCTCGGTTCCTACTTATTACTACCTCCCTCCCCTCGCAGGCCTTACAGAAGAACCACATTGCCCACAAATGCGTACTGGAACTTCGAAAAACTACAAGGCAGGCCATGGTAGAGGCCAATGAGAAAACGGCCGAACTAAAAGAGTCTCAGCAAAAAATGGCCGAGCTACAGGCTGAAGTAGCCCGGCTCACTGGTTTAGTCAATTCAGCCGAAGCCGATAAGAAGAAGGTTGTGACCGTGGTGAAAGACAAATACTTGCGCGAGCTGGCCAAGCTCGAGGGAAAAAATGACACTGAGATAAAAGAGTTGGAGAAGAAGCTGGAAGATGCGGAAGACCACGGTTATAAAGAAGGTGAAGCCACGTACATCTTGCAGTGTGAAGCTATTAAGGACCTATTTTTCAAGTGCAGGTGGAAAGCGGCGGTGGAACAGCTTGGTCACGGTCCAGAGACCGAGGTTTTCCTGAACCCTCCATCGTACTTCATACCGAGCTGTATGGCGGAGTATGCAGCCACCATTTAACAAAAATTCCTTGAGGCTGAGGATGATAAAGAAGAAACCGTGCCTAACAATGCCCCGGTCGTCGATGATCCTGCCATCCAGTCAGTTCGGGTGGAGCCACCGGTGGAAGACCTGACAACCGAGCTACCAATTGAAACCAGGCTCCGAGTTGAACTGGATGCTGATCTTGACAACTTGTTTGCTTGACTTTGTATTTTCTTCTTTTTTCTTTTGGACAAGCAATTGTAACCGGGCTGAAGTGCCATCCCTTTGTAACTCTTTTGCTTGTTTAATGAAATCTTATTTTGTTGCAATTGTTATTTCGGCTTAACTTCCATTCTTGTTTTTACTTTTCTAATATAATCCGAATGAAGTATAACATTTTCCGGCCAAGATATTTGTCCCGGTCTTAACCTTGTAATCTAGCTGGCCATACTTGCAACCTTTTCAGCCTAGATCCTTATCTTAGCTGAAGAACAGTAAGTGTTGGTTTTTCCAGCCAACCACTCTTCAGCCTTGATCCTTATCTCGGCGGAGGAGTACTAAGTGTTGATTTTTCCAGCCAACCTCTTCAGCCTAGATCCTTATCTCGGTTGAAGAGTACTACCAAGTGTTGGTTTTTCCAGCCAAACACTCTTCAGCCTTGATCCTTATCTCGGCGGAGGAGTACTAAGCGTTGGTTTTTCCAGCCAACCTCTTCAGCCTAGATCCTTATCTCGACTGAAGAACAATAAGTATTGGTTTTTCCAGCCAACCTCTTCAGCCTAGATCCTAATCTTGGCTGAAGAGAGCTCAAAGTTGATTTTTCCTGCCAACCTAGAGTAAAGTGTTTGGTTATTCCGACCAAACGTCCTGCAGCTTAGATCCTTATCTTGGGCTTAGGAGGGGTGTTGGTTATTCCAGCCAACCTTTAAGTTGGTTATTCCTGCCAACCTAGAGTAAAGTGTTTGGTTATTTTGACCAAATGTCTTGCAGCCTGCAGCCTGAATCCTTATCCTGGGCTTAGGAGCGGTGCTGATTATTCCAGCCAACCTCTAAGTTGGTTGATCCAGCCAACCTAGAGTAAAGTGTTTGGTTATTCCGACCAAACGTCTTGCAGCCTGGATCCTTATCCTGGGCTTAGGAGGGGTGTTGGTTATTCTAGCCAACTTCTTCAGCACTGATCCTAATCTTAGTTGAAGAGAGTGCAAAGTTGGTTATTTCGACCAACTATGCTTTCAGTACGCCTAACTCACTAAAACAATCTTTTACAGAAGGAAACAACTATACTGAAAAGTAACTACTTGTTTTATTGAGAAAGATAAAATTACAAATACTTGAAAGAAAAGCTAAAAATAAAATAGTTTGAGATTGACAGTGTTCCATAGCCTGGGAATGGCTTTGCTGTCTTTATCTTCCAAGTGGTATGCCTTTTTTCCTGCTAATCCAACCACCTTGTAAGGTCCTTCCCAATTAGGCCTTACCTTGCCATCTCCGGGTACTAAGGTGTTTCCCATCACTTTGCGCAGTACCCAATCTCCGATTTTGAACTGTCTCGGATGTACTGTTTTGTTATACTTTCTGAACAACTCTTGCTGGTATGAGGCAATGTGAACTAGTGCTTTTTCTCTTCTTTCTTCTGCAAGGTCGAGTTCCAATGCTATGGCTTCTTCATTTAAGTCTGGATCAAAATTTTCACTTCTAATTGTGGGAAGGCCAACTTCCAATGGGATTACCGCTTCCATGCCATAGGCCAAAGAAAAGGGTGTTTCGCCAGTAGACCGTCGAGGTGTGGTACGGTAAGCCCATAAAACGTGGGGAAGCTCCTCAGTCTATTTGCCCTTTGCTTTCTCTAATCTTTTCTTCAATCCATCCAAGACCACTTTGTTTGATGCTTTTGCTTGGCCATTTGTTTGGGGGTATGCCGGTGTAGAGTTGTAAAATTCTATCTTGTATTCTGCACAAAAGCCTTTAAAGATTCTGCCATTGAACTGAGTGCCGTTGTCCGATATTAGAGTTTTTGGTATGCCGAACCGAGTGATGATATTCTGCCAGATGAACTTTTTCACATCCTTCTCCTTGATTGATGCCAATGCTTCTGCCTCCACCCACTTTGTGAAGTAGTCTGTTGTTGCAAGGAAGAACTTTCTGTTGCCGGGTGCCGTTGGAAGCGGTCCTACTATGTCCAAGCCTCACATTGCAAAAGGCCATGGGCTTGTCAATGGTAGGAGTTCTCTGGCTGGTTGATGTATTTAGTGTGCGAACTTTTGATATTTCTCGCACTTTTTGACATACTTCTCTAAATCTGCTTGTATGTATGGCCACCAATATCCTTGCAAAATTGCTCTGTAGGCCAATGATCTTCCTCCTTGATTGCTTCCGTATATGCCTTCGTGTATTTCGAACAAGAATGCTTCCACTTTGCTGGGGTGGACACACTTTAGATAAGGTCCTGTGAAAGATTTCTTGTACAATGCCATTGATGGGGAGAGCCAAAAGCGCTGTGACTTTGCTCTTATTTTGTTGGCCTCTTTCTTTTCTTCCGATAAGACGCCGTCTTTTAGGAACTGTATGATGGGATCCATCCACGAAGGGCCTAGTTCGGCACAACATACCTCTTCTACTTCGGGTTCTTCAATGCTTGGTCTTGGTAGGTAGTCAATCAGCAATGGATGAGGGATGGAAGTATCTACCATTGAAGCAAAGCTTGCTAGTTCGTCCGCTCTACTGTTTTCTTCCCTACCGATCTGCTCTATCCGCACTACTTCAAATTTCTTGATTTCTTTTCTGAATAACTCTTAGTACTTAGCCAACTTGTTATTCTTTGCATCGTAGTCACCTGAAATTTGGTTTACCACCAGCTGTGAGTCACTGTAAACCATTAGCTTGGTGGCCTTCATGTAGGATGCTGATTTTAAGCCTGCCAAAAGCACTTCATATTCTGCTTCGTTGTTTGATGCTGAGAAGCCAAGGTTGATTGCTTACTCCACCACTAGGCCATCTGGTGAGATGAGGACTATATCTAGTCCTGTGCCGTGCCTATTGGACGCTCCATCCACGAAGAGCTTCCACATCTCTCCAACGAACAGTTTTCAGCAAGTGGAGGGATTAGATGATGCCTTGGGATCAAGAGTGTTGCTGGTGTTTTCTTCAAGGTCCATGCTGTTTGCCCTTTGCTACCTGATTGTACCAAGTCTTTATTTGTTGGTAAGTCTTGGCTTGGTGTAGCATGGTTTGCTTCTTCCTCCCTACTCTACTTTGGTCTGCCTTAGGGTCTGACTGGGTATCCTATACCAGGGGTTGCGCTATTCCGGCGTCAACTTCCAACCCTAGTTCGGTTGTATCAATCAGGTCGACTGGGCAGATATGATGACTTCCTGGGGTGAACTTTGCAACAAAGTCTGCCAAGGCTTGGGCTTTTACTGCGGTTCGAGGTTGGAACTTGATGTCAAACTGTCCCAACTCTACTGTCTACTTTAGGATTTGCCCAGAAAAGTTTGCCCTCTCAAACAAAGCTTTTAATGGAAAGGCTGTGAGGACGACTATGGTGTGGGTGTGAAAGTAATGCGACAACTTCCTTGAGGCCATCACCAAGGCTAGGGCCAGTTTTTCCAGTGGTAAGTACCTTGTTTCTGCGCCTAGTAATGTCTTGCTGACATAAAAGATAGGCAGATGTTGGATTCCTTCCGCTCGGACCAACACTGCTCTAATTGTGTGCTGTGAAACTGCCAGATATAGAAAGAGTTCTTCTCCAGGTATTGGGGTTACAAGTAGTGGTGGAGAAGACATATATTCTTTCAAGCTTTCTAGAGCGCGGTCGCATTCTTCGTCCCACTCGAACTTGGCTTTTAATGCTTGAAAAAATGGTCGACATATGTCTGATGACCGACTTATGAATCGGTTGAGTGCAGCTGCCATGCCGATGAGATGCTGTACTTCTTTTACTGAGTTGGGCCTCTCTAGATCTTGAATTGCTTTGATCTGAGAGGGGTCCACCTCAATACCTCGGTTGGTCACCAAGAAACCCAGGAACTTGCCAGATCCTACACCGAATGCACATTTGGACGCGTTAAGGCACAGCTTGTGCTTCTTCAAGATCTGAAACATCTCACCTAGGTCCTTGAGATGGTCATTCTCATCCTTGCTCTTGACCACCATGTCGTCGATGTAAGCTTCCATTGTTCTGCCTAACAATGGTTTAAACATCTTGGTGACCATCCGTTGGAATGTTGCCCCCTACGTTCTTTAGGTCAAAGGGCATGACCTTGTAGTAGTACAGTCCTCTTGGCGTTGTAAAAGAAGTGACCTCCTGGTCTGGTTCATACATAGCGATCTGATGGTAGCCTTTGTATGCATCAAGAAAGCTAAGTCGGTTGTATCCTGTCGTTAGGTCTACCAGTTGGTCTATCCGGGGTAGGGGGAAGCTGTCCTTTGGGCACGCTTTGTTGACTGTTTTGTAGTCTACGCAGACACGCCATTTTACATTCTTCTTTGGCATCACCACTGTATTGGAGATCCATTTAGGGTAGTGCACCTCTCTGATAGCTCCTGTCTCCAGTAGGTTTCTTACTTCTTCCTCCACTATCTTGGCGTGGTGGAGTGCCGATCTGCGAGTGCGTTGAATGATTGGTCTGGCGATTGGGTGGACGTTCAATTGGTAACAGATGAAGCTTGGGTCAATGCCAGGCATATCATACGGCGTCTAGGCAAATACTTCGATATTAGAGGTCAAGAATTCCATGACCTCTATTCTCTCAGTGTTGGACACAGATGAGCCAAGCAAAAAGAACTTATCCGGGTTCTTTTCAGTTATTCTTACTTGTACCAAGTCTTCCACTGCCTTCTGTTCAGCGGCTTTGCCAACATCCGCGAACAATTCATTACTCTCTGGTTCTTTCACCATCTGTACAAACCCCTTGGCAGCTCGGCTGCCATTTACTGTGACGAAGCATTGCTTGGACATAATTTGGTCTCCGTAGTCCTCTTCAATTACTCTGGCTTCGTTGGGGAACCGCATTACTTGATGGTAGGTTGATGCTACTAATCGCATGGCACGCAGCCATGTTCTTCCTAAGATGATGTTATAAGTGGAAAGGACTTTCAATACCCAGAATTTCACTTATTTCGTCATGCTTCTTGCTCTGACTGGGAGGATTATCTTGCCAACTGGCCACTCTGGCATCGAGTTGAATCCGATCAGGGGAGATACGGCTGGTGCCAAGTCCTTGTCCTTCAGTTTCAATTGTTTGAAGGTTTCATAGTACATTATCTCGCATGAGCTCCCTTGGTCAATCAAAATTCGTTTGATGTCGTAATCCTTGACATGGAGAGTGACGACCAGTGCATCATTGTGAGGGCAATATATCCTTACCAAGTCTTTGTCTGAAAAAGACATGACGTTCGTGGCCTCTGTTTTGCCCTTTTTAATGGTAGGTTGCACACTCAATACCTCCCTTAAGTGTTCAGCCTTCTTGATCGTTCCCCTGAGCTCACTTACTCTCTCAGGTTCAAATACCCCATGTATTACGTTAATCACCCCTTGAGGTGGGGCGTCGATTGGCATTCCATCTGGGTGATCGTGGTTTTGGGGGACTGACTGTGTCCCTCTTTCTATGTACTTGTCCAGATGCCCAGCCGCCACTAACTCCTCCAAGTGTTGCCTTAATGGCGTGCAATTTTCAGTGCGGTGTCCCTTTTCCTTATGGAAGGTGCACCTGGATCATTCGTCGTAGTCCTTTTGTGCTTCTCCCAGCTTAGCTGGCTATCTGACGAAATGTTCATCACGTATCTCACTGAAAATTCGGTAGATTGGTTTCTTGAATACCGTGGTAATGGCAGTGCGGACTCTCAACCATCTTTTATCTCAGTCCTCTTCGTTGTCTCGTCTGCCTCTTCCATTCTTGCTTGGACGTTCTACCGTGTTGACTTTTGCCGTAGTCTTCTTATCTGGCGCTGCTGTTGCACTAGATTTTGCTTTAGCACAGGCGCAATCTTCCTCCACTTGAATATGTTGGTGCACTCTCTCTATCAAGGCTTCCATTGTGACGGGTGGCATCATAGTAATTGAATCCCTCAACCTGTTTTCGACTGGAAGTCCTCTTTTGTATTGTGCGATGGCGAGATTGGTGGGGCAGTCCCCTATCTGGTTGAACGTTTCCCAGTAGCGACTGTTGTAGGATCTCAATGTTTCTTTGTCACCCATGTCAATGGAGAGTAGCTGATCGATCTCCACTGGGGTCTTGGTGTTCATTCTGAACCTCGTCATGAATGTCTCTGCCAATTGAGCCCAGGAGGCTATATTGCCTTCTGGTAGCCTTTCGAACCAGGTTAAACCTAGGTCGCCAAGGCTTGATGGGAATAGGATGCACATTAAAGCCTCGTTTCGTTTGTAAACTGCCATGACCTGGCGAAAGTGGCTTAAGTGTGAGTAAGGGTCTGTTTTCCCCTCATACGTGGTAAACTTGGGCTGAAGGAAGCCGGAAAGTGGCTTAAGTGTGAGTAGGGGTCCGGTTCTTTGGCTCTGCCTTTCAAGACTTTGTGAGCGAGAGCGATGGGGGCTGCTGTTCTGTCTCCCCCTTGCATCCCTTCGGGGGTTCTGTCGTTGGGGCTCTAAGTCTGCCATGGAAGGGACAGGAGGTAAACCTTCACGCCTCTCGCCCTCCTCTGGGGTTTGTCCGTCGATGGCGGACTGTGGCAAATCTTCATTGTGCGTCATTACTTCCAATTTAGCGAGGAAAACTTGATCAAGAGGTTTTGTTCTTTCTGTGGTTCCCACAGACGGCGCCAATTGTACGGGAAAGAAATAAACCTTCTCGTATAATCCTGTTGATCAAGATTGTGCTCCTCAGTACGACGTCGCTTTACTCCCTGAAAACACAAACGTGAGCTAGCCGGCAGGTGTGCGCCAGATACCTCTTCGATGCCTAAGTTAGAAAAATAGACAAATAGATAGAAAGCTCTGTGTATTCGGGAATCAAAGTTGTGTTACCTTTTCCATAGGTTATGTTATGAGCTTTTATAGGTTCCGCGTGGCACAATCCTAGTAGGACTTTTACTCTTTCATGCAGAGTCCTTATAGGAATCACTTTCTAGAAAGGTAATGCTTATCTTTCAACACCCCCCTCACTGCTTAAACCAAGTGAGATGGTTCTACCACGGTTGGATGTCAATACGATCGAGATAACATGGCCATGCTAAAGCCGCAGACTAGACCTAGCTCCCACTAGCTCGGTTCTTCCTTTCACTGCGTGTATCTCGGTTTGACATATTCCAACTGGGTTGTTTGAGACCGTACTAACCACAACGATCTTGGACCGAGTTATCCAATAGCAAGGTTATGAAGAAAGCTCAACATACTTCGGCTTAATATGGTATGACCGAGCTAACTGTTACCGCTCTGAGTGTGGTGACCGAGCTAACTGCAGAGCTCTCTTGGACCGGGCTAACTGTAGAGCTCTCTTGGACGGGGCTAACTTCTAGGCCTTTTTACTCGGCCTCTCTTACTATGGCCCACAGATCGGCCCATTTACCCAACTCGGCCCAATTTACTTATAAATTACCCTCTCAATTATAATTTTCACATGCTTATTACGTAGGACAAAATGTATTGATGGAAAACATGGATGATTTTTCTGTTTTATCCTCATTTCATAGTCACATTTTTGTCATATGATTAGATTTTATTAAAGATTTAAAAATGAGGTAACATAAGAGAGACATTGACATTTGTGTAAGGACTAAAGTGAGATTTAACTATCATGATTTCATGTGTAGGGACCAAAGTGGGATTTGACCAGAAGTGCAAGGGGTTGACGGTCATGATTTCATGTGTAGGGGGCTAAAGTGACATTTTGTACAAAATGTAGGTGCATAAGGTTTTAAAGCGGCCAGAATCACATTGCTGGTAAAGCAGTGATTGAGATTCACAGTGTATCGTCAGAAGCGGTCGAACGGTAGAATGCCAGAACGGCTCGTTACGCATGCTACGTAATAGCTTCCAAACTGTTTCTTTCGAAAAAACACATAAAAAAAAACTGAAAATGGAGGAAGAGGGATAGAGAAAAGAGGGAAGATAAAGAGAGAAAATGGAGGAGCAAGAGATAGAGAGAGAAGATGGAAGATGAAGAACATGTTATTGATTTGTTGAAACTGTAAGACCTATGCTATTCTATTCAACTACTATCATTAAACCATTTTGTTTGTGTGTGTGTGTGTCTATATATTGTTTGATAATAATAATAATAATAATAATAATAATAATAATAATAATAATAATAATAAGTGTGGTCATTATCTATTTGGCTTGGTTAAAATATGTATATATATTTAGGCCCTTATTTATTCTCTTACTTTTGTCATTGTTTATCTTATATATAATAGTTAGTGATTGATTTTTTGTATAATATAAAGTCATTAATTATTAAAATAAAATGTAAAAAATTCAGTTTATAGTGATGTTGGCTTATTTTTCCTACGAAGGAAAATATTATAAATGCGAGCGTGCCAGCAAGGATTGAAAAATCCTTACAGATTAAATTCAAGCCAATTATCAAGCGATTGTGTTGACAGTTCTTTTGCCTCAACAAAGAGGACTTCAAAATTGCCAAAGTGTAGAGAAAAGAAAAATTAAAAGAAGAAAGGGAGATGGAGAAAGACGATTGAGTGAACAATCAAAGTAATAATTACTTACCTCTACTCCTATGCTTCGAAATAAAAGTGCATGAAAATAAATGCTTCGAAATATAAATCTATGTTAAACTACTCCTAAGATAAGGAAATGACAAGAAATATTGAAATCAACTGTCTTTGATTTTAGTTCTGGATCCTTTACAATGTAGCCATGAATGGCTATTTATAGGCAAATATTTGTAGGAAAAACTTCCAAAGAATAACCAATAACCACCTAAAACTACCCACTATTCCATCTTCATTCTTGTCTTGCCATGTGTCCTTCCACTCATCCACTTTGTCTTTCATATTCTCCATTATCTTTATAACTTCTTTTAACTTCCAAATGAATAAGAGAATGCCACGTGTCCTGCAATTATATAAATAATAAAAATTGCAGATTTATGGTGCTAACAAGTGATTTAAAAATATGAAATATATTGGATCATACTTAAAAATTTACAAAAATTGATCAATATTTATTTTTAATCCAATAAATATGATCATGAAAAAAAAATATGCGTATCGGTAAGTTTTTTTCAAATCGTGCGAAAAATAAAAAAATTCACGGTTTTGGTTACCGCAACCGTTACACTACGCCCTTTACACCCCGCAACCGCATCACCGCCACCGTTACGGCGACCACAACCGCTTTTCAAAACCTTGGGTGCAGAATATAATTTACCGTAGTTGTAGTTTTGAGGTGGCGGTAGTGGTGGTAGGGTCATGGAGGTGATGGTTGTGGGGTGGTGGAGATGTTAATAGTAGTAATAGTGTGGTGATATTGGTAGGATTTTAGTCCAAAAAATATTTTTCACATTTCAAAAGTATCAATTATTTTTCGTCTAAATATATTTGTTTTAAGTTGATCATAAAAAAATATTTTCAGTTGACTATTATTTTTCATTATACTAAAATGATAAAATGCCAAAAACATTTCTCAAAAATTGACAAAATTATAAACACGAGGACAATTCCAATTTTAATCAACAACTTTCCGCATTCCTGACATTGATACCCGATACTCAACAAAGAAAATCCCATTTATATAGGAAACTTTACATACAAACAAGACTTTGAGGTTGAAAGAAAACTGAGAAAGTAACGAAATTTATGTCTGGTAAACAATACACAGTAGAACAGAAGAATCTACGGACCATACTATACTACAACTTTCGAGAGTTTACTTGTAAATTGCGTTGTGTTATTGCATTGTGTTATTGCGTGCTCCATGTTTGATTAATTTGTCTCTGATTAAGAGCAATTCCAAAGCAACATCACTCATGTTCATTCTATCTCTTGGGAGATAATACGAGCATGCCACTCCAATCTGAAATATAGAAGCCAGGCATTCTGTCCTTGTATGCTCACTTGAACTTCCAATGCAATTTTGAACTCCTTCCATCTCCTCGCTTGATAGGAATTCGTCTACTATCTCCGTTACTCGCCCAGGCAATGCCATTTTAGCAAAGTTGTGAAGGTTCAAATCGTCTTTGAATAGCTCATCACTAGGCCTTCTACCAGTGAACATCTCCAACAAGAGGATCCCAAAGCTATACGTGTCTCCACGAGTTGACACCTCTTTGCCCAAACCATACTCTACAAAATTAAAAGATTACCTTTCATACTAGTATATAGTGAACCATTATATTAAGGAAATGATCAACAAACAGAATTTTTATACCAAAAAAAACTCATCTAGATAATTAAAATTGTCAGCCACAACGATAGATGCCATAGTTTGAAATAAAAATTTTACACAATTGCAAATCATTACGTACAAAAATTTCCTACAAAAAAATTTGTTTGTATAACATTACCCATGTCTTGAACAATGCAATAAAAGTCATGAAACTTGATCAATCATATAAATACTTTGTAATATATTATATATTGAAATTTTGTCTCAATCATGGTAAGAAGACCTTCTTTTATGTGAAGCTCGAAGACTATTAAAATTTAATTGCATCTTATCACAGAAGCTTTAATAAAGAAAATAACTCCAGTGTGTGTGTGTATGTGTGTGAGAGAGAGAGAGAGAGAGAGGTATACCTATAGCTGCATAACCAGTTGTACCTTTAACACCAATAAAACTGAACTGCCCGGAAGTAACATCTCTCCTTGATATTGAAAGAAGCCTTGCCAAACCAAAATCACTTACATGAGTAGTAAGGTCGTTGTCAAGGAGAACATTGCTTGGCTTTAGATCACAGTGAACAATAGGTGTTTGACAGTCATTGTGAAGGTAATGCAATGCAAGAGCTACATCTATTGCAATGTTTATTCTTTGGAGAAAGTTTAATTTTCTCAACTGTGTTTGATAATCTCTTGGATGCAACCAGCTTTCCAAAGTCCCATTTGGCATGAACTCATATACTAGAGCTTTGAATTCATTGCCATCATAATCAGTACTGGAGCAAGCAGTCAAAACCTTGACAAGGTTACGGTGTCTAGCATTTCTCAAAACTTTGCATTCAGCCACGAAGCTTTTGGCTGCTCCTCGCTGATGAAGATTGAGTACCTTAACCGCCACAATTGTTTCATTAGGACTGAGCATTCCTTTGTTCACTCTTCCATAATTACCAGATCCAATCAAATTCTCGATAGAGAATCCACTAGTTGCTTTGAGGAGCTCTTTGTAAGAGATTTTTGGATAGAAGAGTTCAAATGAAGATGTTGCTAGAGATTTATGCTTCATTTTTGTTGTCCGGTAAAGTGAAAGCACAGAAAACATCAAGCCTATTAAAGAAATAGGAATGACAATCACCAAAACTAACTTAAGAGTAGCATGCTTCCCTGGTCTTTCAACTTCTTGCATAGGGCATTGTTGCAGTTGCAACTTTGGAATCCCCCCACAAAGCTTAATGTTGCCGTAGATTTCAATAGCACTTGCATTGCTGAAAATTCGATTTGTGGGTACCTAGGCTTCAAGATTGTTGAAGGACAAATTCAAATTTAGTAGAGATGAAAGATTCACCATGTATTGCGGAATTTGGCCCGAAATGTTATTGTTAGAAAGATCTAAATATTGAAGGCCTATCAATTGACTTGTGGAAGGAATGATCCCATGGAAGAGGTTATGTTGCATAGACAGCTGCACCAATGCCAAACATCCCCCTAGTGTTCTAGGAATCTCCCCGGACAATTTATTGTACGAAACATCAAGGATGACAAGTTCTTTCAAGTTTTCAACTTCTGCAGGCAACAGACCAGTTAAGGAATTGTGTGATATGTCCAGGCCTCTGGAAAGTGATGAACGATTCATGAGACACTTGGGTATGGTGCCGTTGAGTTTATTTTGATAGAGATGTAGGGCTTGTAGGTATATACAATTCTTCAAACTGGAAGGTATGTTTCCTGCTAAGCTGTTATTACTCAAACCAAGAAGCAAAAGTTGAGTTATGTTGCCGATGGTAGAGGGGATTTCCCCTATCAGATGGTTTCCTCTTAACTCCAGTATTTTCAAGTTTGAAAGCTTCCCCACTGAAGTAGGGATGATACCTGTCAAAAGGTTATATTCCATCCCCAACGCATTTAGGTTAACTAGGTTTTGAATCTCCTCAGGAATGCTTCCACCAATAATGTTCTCTCCAATATGTAGCCAACTCAATTGGATTGACAGATTGGAAATTGAGTTAGGCAATGTACCCATGAACTGATTTATGCTTATATCAAGATTTGTTAGCTGGCTGCAATTGGTCAAAGAAGTGAAAAAACTCATATCATTAACCCCAGTTCCAAGAGTATTATTTGAGAATGAAAGCCAAGTTAAATTTTGTAACTTGCCAAGATTTATGGGTATGCTTCCAGTAAAATTGTTTGCATCAAATTCAACAGTTTGAAGATTTGAAGCATTGGACAAAGAAACTGGTATAGGTCCAGTAAATTGATTACCTCCCAAATAGAGGCAAGAAAGAACATGTCGGCCTTGAGTCTACCATAAAAATTGTTAGTGGGCAAAGTCAATGTTATGAGTGACGAAAGATTGTAAAGAGGGGGGAACGGACCGAAAAAATTATTTTCTCCTACTTGGAAAATGCTCAAACTTCTCATTTGGGAAACTGTATCTGGAATTTCTCCTCCCAAATTGTTACATGCAATGTAAAACACTTGGAGAGCTGATAGATTACCGATGGAAGCTGGGAATTTCCTGTAAGATTGTTGCTATGAAATGATAGTGTCACATCACAAGCCTTGACAGTGATCCAAGCTCAAAAGGAATTGGACCTTCAAGGTGGTTGAGGTGTAGTGCAAGATCCACGAGTTTGGAACATTGAGACAAATTGACAGGGATTTGTCCTTGTAAAAAGTTATTAGTCAAGTTCAAATGTTGTAACCTGATCAATCGGCCAACTTCTGGGGGGATTTCACCATAGAAGGAACTGGTACCAAGGTTGAGGGAGTGGAGGAAGGAGAGACTTCCAATGTGAGGTGATATTGTCCCAGTCAACTTCTGATCAAACAGGTTCAAGCCGATGACTCTTTGGTGTTTGAGGCCACATGTGACTCCAACCCACTGGCAGAGTGGGGTAGAATCATTCCAAGAGGCCAATGCTCCTATAGTTTCATCATGTATTTGGGATTTGAACTCGAGCAGGGCAAAATTATCAGTTTGGTTTCCAAGAATGGATGCTGAGACAAACTCTGAAAGTAACAAGGGTAGGAGCAGGAGATGGATAACTAGCAAAATTGAGGGGAAGATTAGGCTTAAACTCATAAAATGATGTGCCATTTGGAGACAGAGAAAGTAGTAGTTTTCTGCCCAGGAAAGTTGAGGTCATGTGTTTTGCCTCTAAATGGTAGGTGTGTATAGGGAACAAATTTAACTACTACTACTGATGTGGTCTAGTGCAAGAATCATGAGGTCGGAACAGTGAGACAAATTGACAGGTATTTGTTCTTGTAAAAATGATGTGCCATTTGGAGATCAAAGTCTTCTTTTAGATCAGTTGACAATGTGGTGACCACATAGAGTATTCTTTAAGATTAGTTAACAAACAGATCAAGTCTTCTAATCTTGTCCCTTGATGATTTTAGATGTTCTTCAAATTAAAATACCTTTATGATCAATACCAACTCGGGACAATAAAAATAGGCACACCTGGTTGACTGCAACAGTTGTACCCATCATGACTCTGAGTTTTTTCTTTATTTATTTATTTATTAAATTAAGCATTCATTACTTTATTTTCATGCTAATAATAGATCAATGTGATGATGTCTTGCCTCATCCATATTATTATTAATATTATTTTATATTCTTCAAAATAAGAAGCAAGACGTTTGGATCTCGAGTATTGATCCTCTGGTAAATTGATTGAAATCTAGTTGTTTTTGTGTTCACTAGAAACAAAAGAAGAAAATATTTTTTTAGGGGTAAAACTTGCCAAAACTCTGACATGTTCCTCTGTTAGTTGAGCATTATCAAAACCCACAAAAATTAGAAGTTAAAATGTCATGCAAGAAATTAAGATTTCCAATATGTAATAAATTAGTTCTGAAAAGTACAAGACAACTTCATTGATGCAGACATCTTGGCCGGCTAGGTGGAAACTAGTTGCTGCTATTAGGAAGAGTTGGGATGGGCAGGTGGCTGTTTCATATGTGTTTATATACATATATAGGTAACGAACTTAACGACCATTTCACAGTGGATGGTTCTCAGTTGACTAAACTGTTGTTCCCTCCCCTTAATATTTTTAAGGAAATCAGATGTTCTGTCACATCTGAGATTTTGACACAAAGGATATTCGAGTTCAGATCCTCTAGTGCACCCTTGTGTAGTGCATTTTGTAGTGCCTGACGTCGTTTTGGGGCAAAACTCAAAAAATAAATTTAAAAAATCAAGCTTTTCCACCACCTCCGGCCTTCTCCCCACCCCTCTCGAGCACCGGTTGTCACCCCAACCCTTTTCCAGCTCCTCCACCCCCCCCCCCCCCCCAAAAAAAAAGGAGGAGCAAACAACATCGAGCTTTGCAGTAGAAACTCAGGAGATGGACATGTCCACAGAGACATCATTCATGGGAAGACACAAAATTCAAAATTCAAAACAGTACCACCGAGTTCAGCAACCAGATTCACAACTTCCCAGTTCTATCCTGGGTTGAAAACCATTTCAAAATTAGCCCCACCCCAACTCAATTATCAAAAACCCCAACAAAACGCACAAATCATACACGCGCAAATTTACACGAATATGTATGCATAAGTAGATCTGAGACACAAACTTGCCAATGAATTGAGGAAAAACCAATTTGATAGAAAAATACAAAATTGCCAATGAATTGAGGGAAAATCAAATCGATAGGAAAATGGGCGGTTAGGGATTCTTACAATGAGGCGAGGAGGGACCTTGAAGGTACAAGAAACGAGACTGGGATCGACTCAGTGGACTCGAACGCCCTTGAGCATGAAAAATTGGATGAAGCTAGGGTTTCTGTCTCGGTGAGGATGGACGGTGAGTCCGGAGCCTATCTCAGATTGTTCATCACCTTTTTATTTCTCTTTTTAAATCTTTTTACAAATCCCTCAACCAAATAAAATATTGAAAGACTCCATTGCCTTCTCCATTTTTTGTTTTTTAATGGTGTGTTTGGTTGAGAGATTTGAGGAGAGATTTGGAAAGAAAAATAGAAAAGGTAGGTGAAATGTGAAAAAAATGTACCTACATTTCACATAGTTTCACATACCTTTTCCCTTTCCTTTTCCAAATCTCTCCCCTAAATTTCCCAACCAAACACAGCATAAAAGACTCAAATCGGAACATAGAGCCCTATGAATAAATACCAAACTCTAGACAAACATATGATCCAAATGAAGATAGTTGGAAGAAGAAAAAAAAAAAAAAAAAAAAAAATTCACTATGCTATATTTGATTAAGAAATTTGAAAAAGAAAAGGAAAAAGTTATGGAAAATTAGGTGCGTCTCATTTGCTTATCCCATCCAAGAGGCTAAAAGTTTCCTTCATCACTGAGTAAAGAGAAATTCAAATATCTTTTCACTTAAAAATTAAGCTTTACAAAATAGAAGTTTCCTGTTTGATTTTTATTTATTTATTTATTTAATTTTATTTTTGTGCAGAAAAGAAAACTTCATTGATAAAGCTTCACAAAAATAAAAGTTTCCTCCATCATCCTGTATGGTCTTGAATGCAATGCTCTCAAACTCTTCCTCTATCATCCTTGAAATCAGATTAGGACTACCATGGATTGATGGGTGAGTCTTCATAAAAGTTGGTTGAGTGAATCACTTGCTATAGTAGAGACCTAATACGAAATCTCAATGGATTGCACCTAATGAGTTTTAATTGTTGGGACATTATATCAGAAATTTCACCTGCTATCAATGCTATGATTCTGTTTTTCGTGCATTCCAGCGTGATAGAAAGCAGTTTCATGGCGACCTGTCCCATGTTCAATCTGCCCCTGAGGAGAATCTGACGAACAAAAAACTCCAATTTGCTAAACAGAATTCAAACACTCTCACTCAGTTCACTTCTCAAATCAGTTGAATACCCAGCATCACTTGCTTCTTTTTCGCTGTCTTTGCACAGGGCTGATTGGGCAGTGCCAGTTTGACAAAGTTGTGAAGGGTTTAGATTGTCTTTGAATGAATCATCTGCAGGTCTTCTTCCAGTGAAAAGCTCCAACAGGAGAATTCCGTAGCTATACACATCTTCTCCAAGCTCCCATTTGGCATGAACTGATACACTAAAGCTTTGAAAAATCGATTCTTTCAAAATCAATACTTGAGAACAAAAACAGTTATTAGGACCTTGACAAGGTTCTGATGCCTGATATTTCTCGAGGCTTGGCATTCTCTGTAAACTGATTTCAGGACAAGTCCAAATATTTCAAGTTAGAAAGCTTCTCAATGGAAGTAGACAGGATGTGATCTGTTAGGAAATTTTCATTCATGACCAGTGTATCTAAGTTAACGAGGTTCGCAATCTCTGTTGGAATTATTGAACCATTAATCATGTTTCCTCCAAAACCTAGCTTTGTCAATTGGGTTGACAGATTTGCAATTGAGTCGGGCAACATACCTCCAAACTGGTTATAGTATCTGCAATTGGTTAAAAAATTATGAAACTCCTGCCATCATCAAATCCACAACTTCCAAGAAAATTTAAACTACATATTTATAATCAATAAATTTAATTTTTTGTATTAGGTGTAGAATAATATTTTTTTTGCTAGCTCATTGACTAAAAAATCAATAACAAAATGTTCAATGATCACATCTGAGATTTTACAAGGTTGGTTCTTGAAGTGTACAGATAATTCAATTATAATAATAATAATAAAAGCCTAAGCACTGACTTCATTATATTGTCATATTTAAAATTGATTATGCAGTTCTTGATGTTATGTTAAGGATGAAAATGGCATTTCATGGACAAAGTACAATGTTTGTATGTTATCTTTTGTGGTCAAAATTGGGACTTTTTTTAACCTACAAAAATAAACAGAACAATAGCAGTTGACTAGAAAATAAGTTTCATGATCACATCTGAGAATTTTACCAGGTTGATTCTTGAAGTCTACAGCTAGAAAATTCAATGATAGAAGCATAAGCACTGACCCATTAATTTTTTGTGTATTTTCAAAAATATGCCGTACCCGTACTGAGTATTTATCGGTGTATGGTACTTCGAATGATACTTTTGCATACGTACCGGATACATGAAACACGTACCAAAAATTTTTCATATTAATTTTTGACGTACACAGACGTACCTAATATATACCCAAGTCGTACTGTACCTCAGTCAAACCAATATTTTCTTTTATTACACAGATGAAATTCATTTTACTAGACTTTTTTTTTATTTTTAGTTTTATGTTTAGTATAATTTTAAAATTAAGCTATGATTTGTAAGTTATTTAATATAATAACATTAATTTTGGTTTATAATTTTAATTTTGGCATTATTAATTGTAGGTTGGATCTTAATAAATTAAACCATTTAATTAATTTTTGCATTACTCCAAATTTAAAATAAATATATTTTTACAAACATACATATCAAACTGTATCCGTACCTTATTTTTTAAAAAAAATTTACCCGTATGATACCAGTTCTCGTACTCGTACCAATACCCGTACTTCATAGATCACCTTACATGTCAAGGACAATCAGATTGCACTCCCTCCCTACAAGCTGCACTGGAATCAGAAAACATAAACGATTTGGCAGGTAGCAAGAGAGAATATTAGATGTTAGACTCATCTGACAATTGGGTTGGATAGGAACAAGATGAGGAGAAAGTTTTTGCTCGAGAAATAGATGAGTAAAGAATGTTAGCTTGAAGAATAACTTCTAACAGAGAAAGCCTTTACGAGACAAAAATATCTTGTCTCACCTTCCGCATGATTACGAGCTATGAAAAAAATTAGAAATGTTGATACGGATTTGTTTTGGTATTGTTTGGTTGGTTGGTTGATTATATTGAATAATATATATGTAAATCACAAGCATAAAAAAAACAAAGCAAGCACAAACACAAAGAGACTTTGAGACTTTTGATGTGGAAAATACAAACCAGAAAAATCATGGAATCAAAATTCAGTCAATCAATACACTATAGCAAGAACAAAATACAAGTGGCAATCACACACACAAAGAGACTTGAGACTTTTAATGTGGAAAATACAAACCAGAAAAATCATGGAATCGAAATTCAGTCAATGAATCCACTATAGCAAGAACAAAATACAGGTGGCAACTTATAACACAATCTTAGTCGAATCCACACGCCTCAAGTGATAAACTTGCGGGTGTGCTACGATATCTTTGGAATCTACAAAATGATACCAAGCATTTAAAATGTTATTGAGGCTGTCGATTTGCATTCCCAACCATTCTAATTCGAAGATATATGTTCTTGACAGAAAGCAGTTCCCTCAAAACTTGCTTTGTGTCCGTTCTGTTTTGTGGAACTTCTGCTGAACATGAAACTCCAATTTGAAAAACAGAAATCAAGCACTCAATCTCTTCACTTCTCATGTCATTCCAACGTGAAGCACTGCTTGTAACTTCTCCCACCGCTGCTTTATGCAGAGCAGATTGGTCCACAATCGCCATTACTTTATCTGGCAACGAGTGTTTGACAAAATTGTGAAGGCTAAAATTATCTTTGAATGGTTCATCAGTGGGTCTTTTACCAGTGAACATTTCCAACAAGAGAATTCCAAAGCTGTACAAATCTCCTTCAGCTGAGACATTACCACCCATTCCATATTCTGCACAATCCCAAGAACTTCAATTATTGCTCTTATTGTAATGTCACATTTTCATATATACAAGAAATGGTATAATATTTGAAAGGCATTCTGCTAAATTGCAGTGTAATTATGTAGACAATTTAAATTCCCAATATCCATTTTCCTAGTTTCCTATTTCTGATTCATGGAGGATGCTATTTTGCTATTATTATCAAGAAAAGGCACCTCGACAACAAAAATAGTAAAAATCAAAACATAGAAAAACACAGTAATCTAAAAGTTAACTGCAGCAGCATATCCAATGGTTCCTTTAATCCCAAGTGAGCTAAACTGATTCAAATTGGCCTCCTTGTTGAACTTTGAAAGGACCCTTGCCAAACCAAAATCACTCACACGGGCAGTCATATCATTGTCAAGAAGAACATTGCTCGGCTTCAGACCACAGTGAACCACAGGCGTTTGGCACTGATGATGAAGATGATGCAACGCCGAGGCAATATCTATTGCAACACTAATCCTTTGGAGAACGTTTAGGCTTCTTCGCCAGTGATGTTCATCTTTTAGATGCAGCCACTCCTCCAAGCTCCCATTTGGCATAAACTGATACACTAAAGCTTTGAAATCGTTTCTGTCAAAATCAATACTGGAACAAACAGTTAGGATCTTGACGAGGTTTCGATGCCTGATATTTCTCAAGGCTTGGCATTCGTTGATAAAGCTTTTGGAAGCTCCTTGCTGTTGAAGTTTGAGTACCTTAATTGCAACTGCCGTATCTGTATCACCTGAGCCAAGAGTTCCTTTATACACGGTTCTAAAATTACCGGAACCTATTAAATTCTGTGAAGCAAATCCACTAGTCGCTTTGAGGATCTCTTCATAAGAAACCTTTTGGTAGAAGTTCCCAAGAGATGATGTGGGAAGGTGTTTATTCTGTCCTTCTTCATCCAGTAAAGTGCAAGTGAAAAACAGAACAGAAATGAGCATAAAGCAACGCTGACAATCACCAAAATCGACTTGAGAGCAAAATGCTTCTTGTGTTTCTTGGTTTCTGGAACAGGGCAGGACTTCAAATGCAGCTCTTGTATTCCCCCGCAAAGGTTCATGTTGCTGAGGACTTGAATGGAGCTTGCATTTCAAAACACCCCATCGACAGGTACCTTGCCCTCAAGATTGTTATACGAAAGATTCAAATACAATAAGGAAAAGTTGGTCAAAAATTATGGAATTTGGCCTGACAAGTTGTTGTGTGAAAGATCCAAATATTGAATATTCTTCAGGCCAGGTAAATATGGAATGGGACCTTGAAAGAAGTTGCCTTGCATATAAAGTTTTTGCATGACCAAACAATTTCCCAGGTTGTCGGGAATCTCACCAGATAAATCATTGTTTGAAGCATCAAGTACCACGAGTTGGGTCAAGTTTCCAACTTCTGCTGGCAAGGAGCCATTCAAGGAGTTATAAGACAAGTTAAGGAGTACTGAAATGGATGGAAGACTCAGGAGTCGGTTTGGTATGGTGCCAATGAATTTGTTTTGAGAAATGTCCAAGGATATGAGTTTCATCCAATTGCCCAAACTCGAAGGTATGGTTCCTTCTAAAATGTTATTAAACAGATAAAGATCTAGAATTGTAGTAAGGTTTCCAACATTGATTTTTGGATAAGTCTAAATAAATCAAGTTTGAAAGCTTTCCAATGGAATATGGGATGTGATCTCTTAGAAAATTGTCAGTCATGATCAATGTATCCAAGTTGATGAGCTTTGCAATCTCTGTTGGAATTGAACCACTGATCATGTTTCCTCCAAAATCTAGCCATGTCAATTGGGTTGACAGATTGGTTATCGAGTAGGGCAATATACCTTCAAACTGGTTGAGGCTGCTATCAATCATTTGTAACATGCAGCAATTGATTATAGAAGTTATGAAACCCCTGTAATGATCATATCCACCTCTTCCAAGCAAATTATCACGAACATTGAACCACCATATGTTTTGTAGGTTTCCTAGGTTCATTGTTACACCCCCAGTGAAATTATTATAGGGAAGGTCAAGCTCTTGAAGATATGAAGCATTGGACAATGAAGCTGGAATAGAGCCAATGAAGTAATTGAAACCCAAATAAAGAGTAAGAAGATTTGGAAATGCAAGGCCTAAGTCGGGCCTGAGGTTGCCAATAAAATTATTGTAAGACGAGGCTATGTGTTGCAGCAATGACAGATTGTAGAGTGAAGGAAGAAACACCCTAGAAAGACTATTTACTGACCATCCAATTAGTCTCAAATGTCTCAGTTGGCTTATTGAATCAGGAACTTCACCCTCCAAATTGTTAAACGATAGATATAGCTCTTGGAGAAATGTGAGATTCCCAATAGAAGCTGGGATATTTCCTGTGAGATTGTTGCTTTTAAGATAAAGTTTCTCAAGGTATAGCAATGACCCCAGTTCAGGAGGAACCTGCCCCACAAGATAGTTGTGGTCTAAAACAAGATTCACAAATTTGAAACAACGAGAGAGGCTAACCAGAATTTCCCCTCCCAAAAATTTATGACTCAAGTTCAAATTTTGAAGCCTGAGTAACTGACCAAGTTCTTGTGGGATGTCACCATAGAGTGAGTTCTCCGCAAGGTCAAGGTGTTCAAGGAAAGAGAGATTACCAATGACCAGTGATATGTTTCCTGCCAACATCTGCCTTTTGAGTTCTAAGCCTGTGACTCTCTGGTGCTTACGGCCACATGTGACTCCAGTCCACAGGTAGAAATGGATGGAGCCATTCCATGAGGCCAAGATTCCTTGAAGATCTTCAGTCATTTGGGACTTAAACTCGAGCAATGCGAATTTATCAGTCTCGTTGCTAAGTACAGCAGCTGAAGCATATTCTGAATTAACTGAAAAGTGGAGGAACAGGACCAAGACTATATGAAAGGTTAGTGAGAAGATTAGGAACATACTCGGAAGGGGAAGAAGCTCCATTAGAGAGATAATTCTAAGGTGCATACATCTCTGAGATTTTACCAGGTTGGTTCTTGAAGTCTACAGCTAGAAGATACAATAAAAATTTAAATCGATTATACATTACTACGAGATACACATAAAATCATATTTAAAATTGATTATGCAGTTCTTGAATTTATGTTAGAGATCAAAATGACATGAAAAATATAATTTGCAAGGATGGGAGGGAAAGATTAGGCTTAAACTCATGAAAGGATGTGATATTTGGAGACAAATAAATGAGTTGTTATAGAAGAAAGTTGAGGTACGTTTTGGTTCTAAATTGTTTGCGTATATATGGACAACAAATTTAACTACTACTTATATGGTCAAACAATCTAATTACTAAAATACCAGGCACCTTATAATTTAGTTATAGGTGTGATATATAAGTGTGATCATTCATTAAAATATTTTCATGATAATAGATCAATGTGATGACGATGTCTTCATCCCTTTCATTGTTAATATTATTATTTGATGATGCAGTTTCTTCCAGTGAATGGGCCAAACAGGTCCAAGCTCCTCAATGCCCACGTCCGAACGATCGAGCCCACCAGATAACCTGTGAACAAGTCCAACGGGGAACGGGGTAGTCTCTCAGTGGACCCTCCGACGAGCAAGTTAGAAGGAGAAGTAAAGTGTAGGGAGAGTTTAGAGATAGAAAAACTTAACCTTCTTCTTGTCTTCAACGTCTGCTTATATCCTTTGGCAATCATTTCGCTGTCTCTTCTGACCTGCCCTCATCGTCGAAAGTTTATGCTGTAGCTTACCTTGTTCAAGGTAAGAGAGTCCTGTTCCGACGGGGAGGTGCTGTCGTAATAAATGCTGTGATGGGCCGCATTAATGGTGATGTGCAGTGGTAATAACTTTGCAGATCTTTGTCTGCTGATGTGGCTCGTCCTTCACTTGCCATGTGTCTGACTGCCATTGGCTCTTTATGCCATGTTAGATTCCAGCTGTTCTGGACTTCACCAGCTGGGTTATGTATTGGGCTCCGATCAATGGGCTTGGGTTGTTTAGAGTGGTTCATGGCCTTTGTGGGCTTGTACAAGTCAGTAGTCCCCCATTCCCGAGTGCCGCTTTAGACCAACGAAGGGAATAGTAATGAAGAGGGTGAGGGTGTCAGGGAATGGTAATATGGAGGTCGACCGGCGGGAGAACCGATCGGGAGGTGGTCTGACCGTTCAAGGTGACCGAGTGGAAGGGCCGACTGCGAAGAGGGTTGACCGCGAATGTTGGCCGAGTGGGAAGGTTGGCCACGAGGAGAGGCGACCATAAGGGTTGGCCGAGCGGGAGGGCCGACCGTGAAGCGGGCGACTGCGAAGAGGGCCGACCATGAGGAGGACCGACTGCGAAGGGTGAGGTGGAGGGGCGTGGGGTTCAAGAGGCGGCGTGTCACGTGGTGATTTGAAGTGAAAAAGACAGGGTAAGGGCAAGAGACAGTGGATCGTGGCCGTACACGTGGCAATACCCCGTGATGGGGGAAGATTAAGCGTTGGATCAGAAATGAAACGTTAGGTTACTATGGGTGTTGAAATGAAACGTTAGGTCATTATGGGTGTTGAAAAGACAGTTTTGGCAGATGATTTGAAAAGTTTTCAAGCTGGCAAAAATTAATTGGGATCCTTGGAATACGGGTAAACCGTGGGCTTTTGGCATTATTCGATTCACCTACTTGTTTACGAAAAATCAAAATATTCCAAGTGTGAATTCCTTTGTTGCTCACACTACACCTCTACAACACTTTTTCAATTTCCTTGCACCTGCCTCTGAAGCGATTCGCAGACACACCATAGAAATGGCCCAAGAAGAAACTGCGAATGTCAGGGTAGATCCACTTGGCGATGATGATGCTGTGGAGTTAGCGCAGCAATACAGGATAGAGAGGGTGGGGGAGTCGATTGTACGATCCCACGGGTCCACCATGATAGCAGCTCCCAAGCCTATCAGCCAGGCGGAACCTGATCACTGGCATACAAAGGCAGATAAATCAACGGTTACTGCAGCGGATTTGGAGGCTATTCGCGAAAAATACCAGGTGCCTGCCGAAGTAGAGTTGTTGTTGCCAACGTCGACGGAGAGGCCATCCGATGCCAGGCCAGGGCAGTTTGCCCTTTATGAGGAGGCATTGAAAGGAGGACTGAGGCTGCCTCTACCACAGGTGGTAGTAGACGTCCTAAATCGTTTGGAGGTGGCACCGGGCCAACTAATGCCCAATGCATGGAAGATCTTGTTGTCCTGTGCAAGTGCATGGCCGAAGGCGAACGAAGGGGCGGCTATGACAGTGGACTGAGGTTGCCCCTGCCACAGGTGGTAGTAGACGTCCTAAATCGTTTGGAGGTGGCACCGGGCCAACTAATGCCCAATGTATGGAAGATCTTGCTATCCTGTGCAAGTGCCTGGCCGAAGGCGAACGAAGGGGTGACTATGATAGTGGACTGAGGCTGCCCCTGCCACAGGTGGTAGTAGACGTCCTAAATCATTTGGAGGTGGCACCGGGCCAACTAATGCCCAATGCATGGAAGATCTTGCTGTCCTGTGCAAGTGCCTGACCGAAGGCGAACGAAGGGGCGGCCATGACAGTGGATGAATTCTTCGCGTGCTATAAGGTCTCAGGGCAACAAGAGACCTGGGTCACCCTGTAGGCAGCAGCAGGGAAAGGGCTGGTGGCGGGGCTACCGTCGTCGATCAAATGGTGGAGACCACGGTGGTTCTACGTGTTTTCCAGTGGAGGAGTTGGAGTGCGCACCATTTGGAAGGTGCCCACCAAGTCGATGGAGCTAAAGCTGGGAGCAGCAGCAGAGGAGAGGGTGAAGAGGGTAAAAGAGTGGAGGGAGAAAGAAGGGGCCAAATGGGACTAGCTCGTTTAGCCGTCTGCATTGTTTGAGGCAGGGTTGGGTCCACAACTGAGCGGTGGGGACCTCGACTGAGCGGAGTTGGAGGCGAGGAGAAGGGCTCAAGAGGCGGAAGATCAGACTATCCTTGCCAAAGCCCAAAAATTCAAAGAGTCCCAGGCCGACCGACCCCCAAAACCGGTTTCAAGGAAGAGGATTCGCTCTCGCCCCAAACCCTTGGGAGAGAAAAACCTAGGCGAATTTGTACCACGACCGCCCCCAACAGACCCTTTGAAGGAGAGGTCTTTGAAGGAGATGGAGGCGTTGGGCGTGGTGAAGAAGAAGAAGAGGGTGAGGCGGAGTGAAGAAGGGCCTACCTGCAAAAGGAGGAGAGGAGGCCAATATGGCCAAGGAGGCGGAGGGGGGGGAAGTGGAGGAGGCCCCAGGAAAAGTGATTGCCCCAGAAGTGGTGGACATTGCCTCAGAGGGCATGGAGGTGGTTCCAGTAGTGGCGGCGATTGCCACAGGAGTTGCGAGGGCCGCCGCCGAAGTGCAAGCAGAAGATGGGGCAACTGGCCCTGGGCCAAGGAGAGAAGAACAGTCCTAGGGGGGACCTGCACCCCAAGGAGGGGGAGTCAGTCTGACCACAGCGATCTACCATGCTCGGGCGGTGGCGGGGCGCCTGGAGAGAGACCAGAGCAGGGGCAGACCGCTTGGTGGGAATTGTAGAAGAGGCAGCCTTGTGCTCGGCATCCAGATTTAATGAAGCTGAACTACTGAGGGGGTTATGCTTCGCCCAAATGGAGGTAACCACCTTAGCAGGGGCTCTGCTGAGAAAGGCGGGGGCTGCCAAACTCAAGGCTGATGAGGCCAAGGCTCAGCTTGCCAAGTTGAAGAAGGAGAGTGCAAGTTGGTAGAGTGCCCACGCTGATCTGCAAGCGGTTAAGGTGGAGCTGGAGAGCACACGCCGCCAGGTTGTGTTGCTCGAGTTCCAACTGGCTGGCGAGCGGAAGAGGGTGGATGAGGCCCAAAAAGCTTGTGCAGTCGCGATCGAATGCCATGAAGAAGCAATGAGCAGCAATGAAGAGCTGGTCGGGCAAAAAGATGAGGCAGATGTCAAGATTGGCGATTTGCAGAAGGAATTAGAGGGCGAGCGTGCCAAGGCAGTGAAGGAGAGGGGGAGGCTGCAGAAGGAGTTGGAATGAGAGAGAGCGAAGGCGACAGCGGAAAAGGAAAGCCTCAAGAAGGAATTGGAGGAGGAAAGGGCAAAGACTGCGTCTAAAAGGGTGACCCTACAGAAGGAGTTGGATGAAGAGAGGGCGACCTCGAGAGAGGCGGCTTATCCCGACCAAGGCTACAAAGAAGTGGAGCAATTCAAAGGGTCTCTGAGTTTCAGATGATGACGATTGATGCCGCTGCCGCCAAAGGCAGCCTTAGCTAGGCAAGAATCTGGGAGGCGGGCCATCGAAGATGATTCTTTGGAGGCGAATCAAGGAAGTTATTGAGAGCTTCCAGCAGTCAGACTTTATAAATACGAAATGGCTGAGTTCTAGGACAGTGGCTGGAAGATGTTCAAACGTAGAGCTGAAGAACTGTTCCCAGACTTAGACCTCAGTAGTGTAACAATTGGTGAAGACGATGTGGCCCAAACCCCCCTAGATGAGGGTATTGAAGAAGAAGACCTCATCTCTAGTGAGGAGGAGTAACTGGAGAAGAAGGAGAAGGAGACTTTGCACAGACATTATTTTTGTTTTGTTTTGCTTGTTTTTTTTTTTTTTTTTGTTTTTTTGAATTGCTGTAATGAACTTATGTACAAAGTTGTGAATAAATAAAATTTCAGTTGTGTTTTGCATTTGACTGTTTTTGCTTGTGCGTCTGAAATGGATGAAAACATGTGATAAAAACTTGTGGTAAACTTGTGATAAAAACTGAATTGAGGAATTCCTCAAGACAGAGTGGGATTGAAATTGTAATAAGAACTGAGTGGAGAGTAAAGTTAAGGACTCCCTAATGCAGAGTGAAATTGGACTTGTAATAAAAACTCAATGCAGAGTAAAGTTAAACTTGTAATAAAAACTCAATGCAGAGGAGAGTTAGGAACTCCTCAAGGCAGAGTGAAATTTAAAATGTTGTAAAATTACAAGTTTGTGTTTGCCATACTGCTCAAACAGGTTAGTGGTTTATAGAGTGAGGCTTGGTTTGTGAGGAGGAAAGGGCTAACTTGTGAGAGTTTGATTGAGAAGAAAATAACCTATGTCTGACCCTGAAACTGTGGCACTCGGTCTGGCTAAGACTTGTTAGGCAAGCCGAGTGCTTCATGCTCGGTCTGGCAGAGGCTCTTAGTGCTCGGTCTGGCTGAGGCTTCTGGTGCTCGGTTTGGCTGAGGTTTTTTTTTTTTTTTTGTGCTCAGTCTGGCTGAGACTTTTAGTGCTCAGTCTGGCTGAGGCTCTTGTAGTGCTCAGTCTGGCTGAGGCTTTTAGTGCTCAGCCTGGTTGAGGCTCTTGTAGTGCTCAATCTGGGCTGAGGCCTTTGTAATGCTCAATCTGGGCTGAGGCCCTTATAATGCTCAGTCTGGCTGAGGTTCTTGTAGTGCTCAGTCTGGCTATGGCTTGTAATAAGTGCTGCAAATGAGAATGTTATTGAGACAATACACAGATAGCTAAGGTATAGAATTAATGTCATGGACAGTGTAATTCAGTTGATCCAAGTTTTACATTATGTAACAAAAAGAAGATATAACAACTGAGCAATACAACAGTAGGAACTTATTGAAAGTAGCGCTTCAGGTGTTCAGCGTTCCAAGGATGGGGGAGATCTCGATCTTCCATGTCCTGAAGTCGGTAAGTGCTCGGACGTGGGCGGGCTTTCACAACGTGAGGTCCCTCCCATTTGGCTGCTAGTTTACCCTCAGTCGGATTTTTGGTGGCAAGGGTTGCTTCTCTCAAGACAAGGTCCCCTATAATGAACTCCCTGGGTCGGACTTTGCGGTTGTAGTGTGTTCTCATTTTCCGTTGGTATGAGGCCAGTTTGACAGCAGTGGTTTCTCTGAGTTCTTCAATTAGGTCCAGGTCGGCCCGACGGAGCTTTTCCGTTAGTGCTGGATCCGGATGTAAAACTCTAGAGGTAGGCAGACCGACTTCTACCGGAATAACCGCCTCAGCGTCGTATGTTAAGCGGAAATGAGTTTCCCCAGTGGGCGTCCGAGCTATAGTTCGGTAAGCCCAGAGTACATTTGGTAGTTCCTCAGTCTAAAGCCCCTTAGCAGCTTCTAGCTTGGTTTTGATGATCTTTAGAAGAGAACGGTTGGTGACCTTAACTTGGCCATTGGCTTGGGGATGACCGGGGGAAGAAAAACACGATTGAATTTGGAGGTCCGCACAGAACTTCCTGTACTTGGCGTTGTCGAATTGTTTACCATTGTCGGAAACAATGGCCTGAGGAATGCCAAATCTGCAAATGATCGACTGCCAGATGAACTTGGTTGTGTTCCGCTCGGTAATGGTGGCAAGGGGTTCTACCTCTACCCACTTAGTAAAATAATCAATGGCAACAATGGCAAATTTGGTCTGGCCTCGGCCGGTGGGTAAAGGGCCAACTAGGTCGATCCTCCATTTGGCGAATGGGTAGGGGCTACAAAGTGTGATCAATTCAGTGGGAGGAGCATGGGGGATATTGGCAAAACGCTGACACTTATCACATTTGAGCACGAAGTCAGCTGCATCTTGGTTGAGAGTAGGCCAGAAATATCCAGTGCGAAGTATCTTGTAGGCCAGGGACCTGCCGCCTAAGTGATTGCCGCAGATACCCTCATGAATTTCTTGCATCACATAAGTTGCTTGAGTCGGATTGAGGCACCACAAATAGGGGCGTGAGAAACCGCGTTTGTACAAAATACCACTGACGAGGATGTAATTAGACGACCGGGCCCTGACTTTGGCGGCTTGCTGTTGCTCGTCTGGGAGTTCCCCTATTGTCAGAAATAGAAAGATGTCCGACGCCCAAGGGATGGGCTCATTTTGGAGGAATTGTATTTTGTGCTAGTCAAGACAGATAGCGGGTGGGATAGGTATTCTAGGTGGACACCACGGCTGAGGTCGGACTGGCCTGCGGAAGCCAACTGAGCCATCTCATCTGCCTTAGAGTTTTCTGCTCGAGGAATGTGCTTGATGTGGAAGGAATTGAAGAGGCGAACAAGGGGAAGTGCAATATCCCTGTAAGCCCGCATTGTGTCCTCCTTGGCATCGAATTCTCCCATGATCTGTCCGATGATGAGTTGGGAGTCGCTAAACACTCGGATGTGGCTGACACCAATATCCCTGGCTAGGCGAAGACCTACAATCAACGCCTCATATTCGGCCTCATTGTTACTGCCCTTAAACAGGAAACGGAGAGCGCATTTGAAATAAACACCCTCAGGGGCGGTGAGGATGAGGCCAGCCCCACTACCTTCTCTGCGGGATGATCCGTCGACGTTGAGAGTCCAAGAATGAGGGTCTTCTGGTTCGATGGGAGCTGGTGGGGGTGTCAAGGCAGTGGTTGGGGTAGGGTTAGTGAATTCCAGGATGAAATCGGCGATAGCTTGCCCCTTAATTGCTGTTCGAGGCCGGTAAGAGATGTTAAACTGGCTGAGTTCCACTGACCATTGCATGAGTCTGCCGGAAAGTTTTGGTTGCTACATGACCTTCTTCAAGGGTTGGTCGGTGAGGACTACTATGGAGTGGGCTTGGAAGTAAGGACAGAGTCATCTGGAGGCGGTAACCAAAGCCAAGGATAATTTTTCTAACAGAGGGTAGTTCTGCTCCGCTTCTCTGAGGGCCCGACTGATGTAGTAGACCGGTCGTTAGACAGAGCCGTTTGCCTTGATAAGAGCTGCACTGACAGCGGTGTTGGATACAGCTATTGACGTGTACAAGCCCATAATGAACCACTATAAATAACCCAAGCCCATCGATCGGAGCCCAATAGATAACCCAGCTGGTGAAATCCAGAACAGCTGGAATCCAGCATGGCATAAAGAGCCAATGACAGTCAGACACATGGTAGGTGAAGGACGAGCCACATTAGCAGACAAAGATCTGCAAAGTTATTGCCACTGCACATCACCATTAATGCTGTCCATCACAGCATTTATTACGACAACACTTCCCCGTCGGAATAGGACCCCCTTACCCTGAATAAGGTAAGCTACAGCATAGACTTTCGGCGAGGAGGGCAGGTCGGAAGAGACAGCGAAATGATTACCAAAGGATATAAGCAAACGTTAAAGACAAGAAGAAAGTTAAGCTTTTCTATCTCTAAACTCTCCCTACACTTTACTTCTCCTTCTAACTTGCTCGTCGGAGGGTCCACTAGGGGACTACCCCATTCCCCATTAGACTTGTTCGCAGGTTATCCGGTGGGCTCGATCATTCGGACGTGGGCATTGAGGAGCTTGGACCTGTCTGGCCTATTCACTGGAAGAAACTGCATCATCAGTTGGTGCCGTCTGTGGGAACGTCTTTGCTCCGCGCACTAGTTGTGTTCATTGTTGCCGGAGACCCAATCCCAACAACCTTTTCCTCTTACCCATCAAAGTGTATGGTCACGACTAGATCCACGACTTCTCATAATAATGCTGTCGACCATCAGGCCGACCCCCCATCCAAACAACCCCCCGCAGTATTTTATCGAGCTTACCAACAGCATTAACCACATGGCCGAGCAAAACCAGGCCCTGATAAATGCTTTACTCCAAAGAAACCTTCCGATGCCCCCACCACCACCTCCAGATATCCCACCTAACCAAGAAAGAGCCCCGAGCCATACTGTTCTGCAATCCTATCCACCCAACCTGGAGGGTTTGCAACCTCCTCATCCTCCACCCCCACATTCGTCAGTCGTGGTACCAGCCCCTGAAGGGGAAGCCAGCAGTGTCCAGCCTCCATTGACTGACCATGGTGACAACATTCCCCTCTGGGACGCTGAACTCTGAGCCATGAAGCTCCAACTCTAAGGGGTCATGCAGAACATTCTGCATAAACCCTCTACCACGGCAAACTCACTATTTGTTGCCTCCATCTGGGACAAACCTCTGCTTGCCAAGTTCAAGATGCCCACTATTGACTCTTTTGACGGTATGACGGATCCAGTCGACCATCTGGAGACCTACCGCACCCTCATGATCCTCCATGCCTTCCCTGACGAGATCATGTATCGGGCTTTCCCCGTGACATTGAAGGGGTTAGCTCGACCGTGGTTCAGTCAGTTACCAGCAGACTTTATCTCCACTTTCCAACACCTTAGCGACTCCTTCCTTAGCCATTTCATTGGAGCCCAGCGCCAAAGCCACCTGGCAACCCAACTTCTCAACATCCGTTAGACCGAGGGGGAGTCGCTGCGCAGTTTTGTTACCCGCTTCAACACCGAAGCCCTGCAAGTAGCGGAAAACGATGACAAGGTCATCCTCACGGCTTTCATGGTCGGGTTACGATCGTCCGATTTCCTCTTTTCCCTATCCAAAAACCCCTCGACCTCCATGGCAGCCCTACTCTCTAAAGCCCAGAAGTACATGAATGCTGAAGATTCACTAGCCGCTCGGCAGGATCCAATAGCTAAAAGCTCAACCCTCAGGGAAAAGAGAAAAGACTCAGAACCCAGAAACACCCAGTATAATAGCCAAACACCCCACTATCTGCATCAGGCCAGACCCCACGTGGGCAGCTCGGCACCCGGCCTTTCGGTCTTCGAGCAGACACCCTTTAATTCTTCCATGGAACAAGTACTCAACCAGATCCAACGGGACTACCCTCTCAAGTGGCCTCTACCCTCACGGACCCCTTCTAATCGGAAAGATCAGTCCAAATATTGCCGTTTCCACCAGGACCATGGCCATAACACTGATGATTGCATCAACCTCAAGGATCAGATCGAGGCCCTAATACGTCAGGGGCGTCTCAGCCGCTTTACGGACACCCGCCCACAGTAGAGGCAAAGAATCGAGCCCCCCAGAAACAACCGCCGGCGCACCCTACCCAGGCAGCCAGCTCAACCTAACCAAGGCCATGATTGCTCTCCACAATAGCCTCGACCGCCAGGTAATCCCCTTCCGCCAGTTGGTGAAATCCGGGTCATTTCAGGTGGCCTTGCTTGTAGGGGGCCATCCCGCTCGGCTCAGAGGGCAGAACTCAGAAAGATAAGGCAAGGCTCAGACAAAGCAGTTGCCACGGCAGACCGACCCTTCAAACAGCTGAAGTAGTGGACAGAGCCCATCACCTTCACGGACGCCGACTGTACAGGTATCCGTTATCCTCATGATGACCCCCTCGTAATTTATGCCCTCCTCTCTAACTATAAGGTCAGACGGGTTCTCATCGATAATGGCAGTTCTTCAGACATCATATTCCTCAACTGTTTTCGCCAGCTCAAGATTGGGGAGGAAAGTCTGTCGCCCCTCCAAACTCCTTTGGTCGGTTTTACTGGCGACCGGGTGACCTCCATCGGCTTCATCGATCTCCCTATTACCATCGGCGAATACCCACGGCAGACTACGAAGTTGCTCACTTTCCTTGTGATCGACTGTCCTTCCGCCTACAACATCATCCTTGGACGCACGACCCTCAACGCTTTCCAAGCTATCACTTCAACCTATCACCTCGCCATAAAGTTCTCTACCGACTTGGGCGTCGGGACAGTAAGAGGGGAGCAGACCGTAGTCAGGGAATGTTATGTCGCCTCACTCAAGGAAGCCATGATCATTGAAGGACTTGACGTGCGAGATGAGGACGAGCTAGTCAGAGAGGAACCAGTGGAGGAGCTCGTTGAGGTTCCCATCGATCCCACCAACCCAATTAAAACGACCAAGATCGGTAGCCAACTATGCCCCCAAGCTAAGGCCGACCTCACTGCCCTTCTAATCGAGCACAATGATGTATTTGCCTAGACTCACTCAGACATGCCGGGCATTGACCCCTCTTTTATAACTCACCGCCTCAGCATTGAACCTCATTTCCGACCTTACCGCCAGAAGCAGCGTATTTTTCATCTGGAGCACAATACTCTTATAGCTGCAGAAGTTGACAAACTCCTTGAGGCCCAATTCATCAAAAACGTGGACTACCCTAAATGGTTGTCAAACGTGGTCCTAGTCTGCAAGAACAATGGCAAATGGTATGCAGTTTCTTCCAGTGAATGGGCCAAACAGGTCCAAGCTCCTCAATGCCCACGTTCGAACGATCGAGCCCATCGGATAACCTGCGAACAAGTCCAACGGGGAACAGGGTAGTCCCCCAGTGGACCCTCCGACGAGCAAGTTAGAAGGAGAAGTAAAGTGTAGGGAGAGTTTAGAGATAGAAAAGCTTAACCTTCTTCTTGTCTTCAACGTCTGCTTATATCCTTTGGTAATCATTTCACTGTCTCTTCCAACCTGCTCTCCTCGCCGAAAGTTTATGCTGTAGCTTACCTTGTTCAGGGTAAAGGGGTCCTGTTCCGACGGGGAGGTGTTGTCGTAATAAATGCTGTGATGGGCCGCATTAATGGTGATGTGCAGTGGCAATAACTTTGCAGATCTTTGTCTGCTAATGTGGCTCATCCTTCACTTGCCATGTGTCTGACTGCTATTGGCTCTTTATGCCATGTTAGATTCTAGCTGTTCTAGACTTCACCAGCTGGGTTATGTATTGGGCTCCGATCGATGGGCTTGGGTTGTTTATAGTGGTTCATGGCCTTTGTGGGCTTGTACACGTCTATTTTTTTACATTCTTCAAAATAAAAAGCAAGACTTTTGGACCTCGATTGTTAATTTAGTGGCGGCTCCACAAATTTTTCCTAGTGGGGAAAAGAATTGAAGTACTACAAATCTTACAAAAATAATTGTGGAAATTATATATATATATATGACCCTAATAACAAATCAAACATTCATGTTTTAATTTTTGTTAATTTAGTTTTTTATTCGATCCCAATCTTAGCCATCCATTTAATTGCTGTAGGATCATAAAGCATTTGGCCTAGTGGTTTTATAGCACTCTTTGTGGTGTGAGATTTCGGGTTAATTTCTATAGAGACGAGTTTGAAGCCTTTTGTAGTGGTGATTTATTTCTCTTCCATTATGAGGTTGATTTTATTTAGTTGTTGGGTTTGAACTTGATGGATTAGTTGTCGGGCTTGGTGAATTTTGGTTATTGTTTGTTAGACTTTCTAATAATTGCAGGCTAGTGGTCTATTCGATTATGTAAATATTTATCATGATTGTAATTATTCTCCTTGACAAAAAAAAAAAAAAAAATGTTGTAAGGATCCATTTATCTCCTTTAAGTGAAGAGGATTTTTTTTTGACATTAACCTATATCATTTACAAAAATATTTGTAACTAATATATATTTGAACCCTACTATTTCAAAAATCAAATCCATAATTAAACCTAACCTAATTCATCATCTAAAAATAGTAGGAATTTGAGTGAAATTGAAGCAATCCTTGGATTTTGCCTACCAAAAATAGCATCCATCATTTCTAAAGTGAAGAATTCTTAATAAAGCAATGAGAAGTACTCAAGCACAATTCTAGTCAACTACATTCAGAATCAACAGTCCCAAAAAAAAAAAAAAAACACAAGAAATGATGCTGCGACTGGAGAGAGAACCTCAGATGTAGGACTTGTTGTGAATGTTGAAGAGAGAGAGACCAGAGAACGTCTGGTTTTGTGTAGAATCATTAGTTTTAGATTGTCAGGTGAGAAAAGAAAAGTAATATGGTTTCTCACAATTATTTTTGAATGAATTTAAAAAAAAAAAAAGAATGTGATTTTTTATTTACTTGATAGAATAAATAAGATAAAAAATGTATATTTTATTTTATTTTATCAAAATATCTTTTCATATTGATAAGCTATTTTTCAACTTCTTTCACCCTAGAATAATTTTGGAATTTTAAAAAAAAATCATTGAATTCATTTTTTTTATACTAAAATCTCACTACTTTTGGTAAGAAACAAAACACACTTTTGATTAGAGTTTTTTTTTCTTACAATTTCTTACTTATTTAACCATCTAAACAAATAAAAAGGTTTCATATTCTCACAATTTCTATTTTTTTTTTCCCCTCTTCTCACCAAATCCCTCCATCCAAACAATGTTAGATAATGGCAGTGTTTGGCAACTCATTGGTCAAGCTATTTTAGCCTCTTTTACGAAAAAAGCCATGTAGCTTGACTGTAGCTGAGGTATCAAGCTTCTGTCCAGGTGGATATCATTATGTAGGTAAAAAGACATTTTTACCCTTTGTGTAGCTCATATCCAAAAACAAAGAGTGACAACTGATGAAGAGGCTTTCATCTCTCTCATCTATATCATCTGTCATTTGGGTCTGAATGGAGGGTTTGAAGAAGACCATTGTACCTTTCTCCGACGGAATTGTCACGTAAATACCACGCAGCCGACTGTCTAGCTAGCCGATCGTTGAAGTAATCCATCAAGTAGGTTATATTGACCCGATTTTTGTGCTTCTTCTTCATTTTCCAACTTGTTCTTGCTGGTTTTTAACCCACTGTTTCAGATCGCACTGTGATTTGGCTCGTATTTATGGTATTTTGTTGTACTTTCACCGATCTGCTCCTATGAACTTTTTTTCCCTTTTATTTTTTTTTTTATTTTGTTGTTCCAAATTCGGTGTTTCAGTCATCATGGGACTGCAAAAGACAACAAAACAATCAACGAACTGGAAGTGTTTTTTTTTTTGTTTTTTTTATATTTTTTTTCTTCCTTCAAAATCTTTTGTGCATATACAAATTTTTTATTTAATTTTTTTCGTGTAAAAATCTTCTTAACAAACATGGCTGCTTCCTAACATTTTTTTCTTTTGTGTTTTTGTTCAACAAAAAATTTGGTGAGGAGTTTGTGTTCTATTGGTTTATTCTGTTCTCAACAAACATGGCACATTCAGTGGTGTTTTTTTAAAAAAAATAATTTGTTGTGAAAATCTATTATGCAGTTATAATACTCTTTCTTTTTTTTTTTTCTTTTTTTTTATACTTTGCTCTGTTGAAATTATCATGGCAAAACAAATACCACCTAATAAAACCAATTTCATCCAAGTAGTTGATGAGTCCGAAAATTATGATTTCACATCTTTTTTTAACAATAAGTTTGGCCATGAAATATAAATCATTCAGATACCTCCCATTTGTAAATTGAGTTTTAAATGTGAGCTAGCCACAACATCTTACACTTTTTTTGAACTTTTTTCAGAGAGTTTGGAAAGTTGAAGAAGATCTATAGTGGAGCATCGGTGCTTGTGGATAGTTTCAACCATCTGTCTCAGGTGGTTCAGTCACAGAAGCATCTCACGGTGTGGCACGTAACTGGTGTATCACAGAAGTATGGCATTGAGGCATGTATGTAGAGGATTATGGCTATACCGGACTTCATCAGTACCCCCCTATTCCATTTCACCTGCATTACATTAAAGAACGTGGATTATTGGGAAATATTGATGTGCATGCCAAATGATGAGAATGTGGTCGGGTGGCTTGCGGCATTGCAGGCTTCAAAAGGCCTGTGACTATTTGGGTTTGGTGTGTTAGGCGAAAATGGGACCGGAAATGGTTTGTTGTAGTGTGGTTTTTGTGGATAAGTTATGTTGGTATTTTGTTTTTTTTTTTTTGCATTTCACTTTAGTTATTGTTGGTTTACTTTTGTGTTACGGTTCAATAGATGCAAACGCTACCTACTTTTGTGTTATGAAATATGGAATCATGGTTTACCCTTTATTTTGTTCAATTGTGAACTTTAATGGTTGAACGTTATGTAATGGATTAGTCTCGACATTCGGTATACTCATGTGAATGTACGCATGGTTGTTCTTTTTTTCTTTTTTTTTTTTGGAAATATTGTTTTTAAATGTGCTTAGTTTACAAGTTGACAATTGATTTAAATTGTTGTGTGCATTTTAGGATTCATCAATTGCGAAATGTGGAACGGTCAATGTAGCAACCATTGAAATAATGATGATGTCATAATCGAAATCGGTGAAGAACAGGAAGACCTACAAAACAACGTAATCGTTGATGCGGCGTAGCATGCAATGGAATATTACCTGAAGTACATGGAGAAGATCCCATGTCGAACTTCCATTTTGATTGGTTGTGTGTGGATTCAAGAATTATTTGATGGGCACTTAGGTAGGTGTGAACAAAATTTGCATATGCTGCTATATGTGTTTTCAAGCATTGTGTGACACATTACGAAGCGACTTCAGGTTACACCTAGAAGACCCCATGGATTACACATTGAAGAAAGTGTTGCGATGTTCATCCATACGTTGGACGGTTACACTAACCAAAAAATTCAGGAACGGTTTCAACACTCGGGAGAAACTATGTTGCGACATTTCCATGCAGTGTTAGAAGCAATGAAGTTGTTCACAAAAGAGCATTGTAAGCCCACTAGAGATCAAAATAATAGGCATCCATATTTGCGCTCTAGAGGCAAATACGTGTCGTTCAAGGTTAGCATTTTAGTTGCCATTATCAGTTACTTTTCAGTTATGTACTGTGCGTGAACCTCATGTGTATGAAATTCGTGTAGTATTGTATTGGAGTGTTGGACAGGACTCACATACCAGCCGTGTTGATTGCCCATGATGTTGACACATATTACGGTCACAAAGGGTATCCAACCCAAAAGATACTAGCAGTATGCGACTTTGACATGTGCTTCATTTTCATATCTTGTGGTTAGGAAAGAAACATGCATGACAGTCACATCTTCAAGGAAATAATTGAGAACAAACATGCACCGTTCTTGCACCCCCAGGAAGGTAACACATTTTAAATTAAGTACTAGTTAATAATTTTGTTGTATGTACGTTAAACTGATTGAGTAAAGATAGGTAAATATTACCTTGTGGATGTGGGATATCCAAGCAAGAAGGAATATTTGGCACCATTCAAAAGGTCTTGGTATCACCAAGCACAGTTCCGGGATCATGGACGACCTGATAACCCAAGAGAATTGTTTAACAGGCGCACGCATCATTGAGGAGCATGGTGGAAAGGACTTTTGGAGTGTGGAAACCGCGTTGGAAGTTCCTCAAAGACATGACCGACTATGATTTTGCGTCGGTGCAGGTGCCATTGGTTGGTGCGTCAATGGCCTTACATAATTCATCCGTAGACACGAGATAGCTGGTAATGCTCATAACGAACATGCTAGCTATTCGTTAGTTCCGGATGACATGCCCGCTGCAAAAGAAGGAGAAAATATAGACGATGTCCTCATGGTTGGGGATACGGATATGGATATGGCAAGAGATCGTGTTCGCATTTGCAACCATTTGTTTCATATACAAAATCAAGGACTATTGTGAAATGCTTGTTCTGTATACGGAATTTGTTGTATGGTGTCATAATTTTACACATGTAGCATGACTTTTAATTCTGTATGCACGGTTGTTGCAAAAACTAGAACAAATCATAACGGACTTACATTATGGGAACCGAAATTGGTCGATTGTGTTATGTTATTGTAATTTGTAATTTGTACAAGTAAAACGCATATGTCGCACGAAATTAGGATTTGCATGAAATTTACTATAACTCCTAAATTTAAGAACTACAAGTTAAATTTGGTACAAAGTTGTTGTTATTCAAAATTCGTTATTTTGATAATTTTTATTTGTATTCATAATTTATAAAAATTGACAGTCGAATTTCGAACAAAGTTTCCAATTTAATTAGTTAACTACTTTTTTTTTTTAACGTTAACAATAAATGTCCATATCAATTTCTCATTCATTTGAATTTATAATTTCCATAACTGTAAGGCAAAGTTGTAGGCAATGTGACTAATAAATTTATTTTAATTTATAATTTGTGTAAGGACAATGGAAATGTGTTACAAATTTTTATTTTTTGTAAGTACTACATTTTATCATTTACTATTTAAATGTAGCCCAACTTTGTAATTTTTTTTTAATTTGCAGTTTGTACAAGTGAAGGTCAAATTTGGAAGCCAAATTTGTCTTTTTCTATAAAGTTTTATTTGACAATTATAACTAAATTATCTTGCAAATCAATACCGCTATACGCACCAATTCGTATATTAATTACTGTACTAACAAATAAATAGTATGCAATTGGTCCAAAAATAATAGTCCATTTCGGGGAATTCAATTTTTTCTGATAGCACAATTAGTACATTTTAAAAATATTAATTTCTCAAATTCACCATTTCCCCTTTATTTTATTTTTTTGAAAATATCAATTGTCATAATTGTATTTTTTGTATTAGTAATGAATTTGAAAGAAGGGAAAAATAGAAAATTCATATTATTTTTTTCATTAATTTTTAAAAAGAGACTAATATTTTGGGATAATAAAAAATCGAATAAGAAACTAATATTTTGAGACAGAGGGAGTAACAAGTTTTGGGTATTTATAATTTCTATAATGAGATTTGTTGGTATACTAATTAAAATTTGTTGGTATACTAATTAATACACAATTTTTTTTTATAAATATGTGCATTGATTTTGTCAAACTAACATCAACTGAATTAATTTATTACAAACAAATTTGTGAACCCAAGTCAACAAAGGTTGGACGGTGGCAGTGTCCTCACTGCCACATGTAATACTGCCTTTTGTATTTTATTGTTTTTTGTATGGGCAGTTTGGTCATTTTACATTCCACCATCATTTCAAATACATTTTTTAATACAACAACTTAAATAAAAATTCATCCCATCTTCCTAAACATAAAAACTAAAATAACTTACTAAAATAGTCAAATAACCAAAAAGCCTAAAAAATAGCCACTTCTCAAACACCCACAATATTAGTATGGGTAAGACAAACTCCAATCCTCACCAATTTTTTCATTGAATTTTATTATAAATTTGAAAAAGAAAGAGTTTGATTTGATATGAATTATTTTAACATTTTCATCAAATTTTTATCAAAATCTTTTTAAGAATTCCCCTCTTATCCCAAATTTTCCTTTTCATCAAATTTGAACCCCCCCCCCCAAAAAAAAAAAAATCATCTCCAAATGCTTCCTCTTTTTAAGTTCTCAACAAATTTAAATTTGATGAAAAATTTGATAAGTTCTCAGTTTGATAAAAGGAAAATGACTCTTCTTTGATTTGATGAACATTTGATGATTGGAGATGATTTTTAGTTACATTTTCATCAAATTTAAATTTAATAAAAGAAAAAAAGATTGGAGTTGCTCTAATTGTGATTGTAATTTGGTGTGGTAATTTTTATTTATTTATTTATATTAATGAGTAGTGATTGGTAGCTCGAATTTGAGCCCCTCAAATCCCTCGAATTCGAGCCCCTCAAATCCCTCGAATTCAAAAAACGACGTCGTTTTTGATTTTTTTTTTTTTTTTTTTTCAGAAGAAGAAAATCAGAGGAAGAAGGAGGAGAAGAAGAAGAAGAAGAAGAAGAAGAAAAAGAACTGGAGGGGAGGAGGCCAACAAAATTGGGCTGGCGGCGGAGGCGAGGCTGGAGGCGATGGCGGTTGGAGGCGAGGCTGCGATGATCGGAGCTGCTGTAACGATCAATCGGTCGATCTGCCATCAATCGGCGGTGGCGGAGGCGGAGGCGAAGGAGGGGCCCTCTCTCTCTCTCTCTCTCCATTCCCTCTTCTCTTTCTCTCTTTCTCTTCTCTTTCTCTCTTTCGGGCTATTCGGGGGGGGGATTTTGGGGGAAAAATCATTTTCCTTATATTAATTTCAAACAACAAATAAGATAATGTCACATGTATTGAAATAAAAAATCATTAGTTTGTTTAAACAGTAATAGATGAATGGTTAAGATTGGGACCAAATTCATAATTCAGAATTTGAATTGAAATAATTAAAATCTCAGAGTTTGATTTATTCTCAAGATCAAATGCTATTTTTTTTTTTTTGTAATTTCTTTCAAATTAATTTACTCTTATTTCCACACTTAAGCTATATTTGGATGTCAAGAATAAAAATAAAAATAAAAATAAAAATTAATAAATAATTGATTACCAACAATATCATTACTCAAATTTGGCTAAATTTTTTCTTAAGAAGTATGAATATGGACACCAAACATGATACCGATACATTGATACAATTTTTTTATAAAAAATATATGAGACATGAAAAGTAAAAAACACATATAAAATATATCATTTTATATATTTATTATATGACATATATAAGGATGAACAATTCTCTAAGTACTTGAACACATGAATTTAGAAAAAAAATTAAAAATAGTATGACATGTTTGAACGTGTCTAACAAGAAACAAGAATTAGAATGTGTTCGACGAAACATAATACATCTACATATTACCTATTTAGAAGTATCCTATACAATTTAGAAACTCTTTATTAAAAAATAATAAAATTTAATCCTTATTAGAACTTTTGATCATTTCATTTTGACTCTAAGCTAATTTATAAATGCAGTGAAAGCAATTGTTTGGTCTCAATTTTACTTTAAAAATTAAAAGGTATATAAAAAATATATGAGTTTTTAAAATTCAGTGAGTTCAATGGTGGTGGCGCCGCCTGTTAACTCTAGTGTTGACTTCACAGTGAGTTCCATTTCCTAAATATTTTTAACCAAGTCAGATGTCCTATCACATTTACATGGCTTCTGGTAAAGGCATGTTAATTATAAATGTTTTTTAGTTTCTAAAAGCATCTCCAACGGTGAACTTTTTTCATCAAATCTGAGAAAAAAAAGAATGATTTTCTCAATTTGATACCACTGGCTCCAACGGTGAGCATCAAAAGGGGGAGGAGTGGCCGGTCAGTCGACCGGTCAACCGGTACGGCCATTATTATTTTTTTTCACCCACTAACAGTGCATGGCCAAATTGAAGAACAAAATTAATCAAGAATTGCAGACAACCCAGATGAAATCTAACCTTAAGACACTTAACGGCAATGAAGATTAGAAGCTCAATTCCTCAAGAAGAATTGCACGAAGAATGTGAAGTGGGAAGGCAAAGAGACCAACATCTATGTAACTTTAAATGGAGTTGTATAGCTTGATCTGACTCACTAGATGATTTATTAGGGAAGCTCATATTCTACTCTGTTCTGTGCCTCTGATTTGCTATTTGGGTTCCATTGTTTTTCCTCGAATTCCGATCTATCTCTCTTTCATTTTCTGGGTAGTGATTTGCTAAGTTGGGTGTCTTGAAATCCCAATAGTTTTGCTCTTATGAGGGTCGATTAGGTCTTGTACACTGATATTCTGTTTTTCAGCAGAGTACTTGCTACCACCATTGTTACTCATTCGAGCTATCAATTTCTTCTGGGTTTATTTCAGATCTTCGAAATAGGCTATTCCAATGGTGGATCTGAGTGATAAAATTAGTGATCACTAGCTTCTCTCTCATTTTTTCACTTCAATTGATCTTCGAGATAGAGTTTTGATTTGATTGTGTGATGCAGGGATCAGAATCTGAAGACATGATTAGCAAAACCCCTTCGAGCTCTACTGGGTCTGAAAACAGAGCAGAAGAAATCAAAGAAAATACACATTCGAGCTCTGCAAAAAAATTGTATCTGTCTGGGTCTCTCTCTCTCAATTTGAAGGGTCGACCGGTTGGTCAACCGGTCGGTTGATCGGTAAGACTATTTTTTTTTAACCTGTTTGAACCTTTTGACCTGTTTGAACCTACTTATTTGAAAGGGAACCGGTCCACCGGTTGGTCTCCTCCAACGGTCACACACAGTAATTTGGTGAACCTGTATTCTGTTCTCAGTTTGATGATTTTTTTTGTTGAATTCTCATTTTGATACCAATTTGTTAAAACCGTTGGAGCTTCAAAAAGTGCATTTTTCACCAAATTTCAAATCTGATGCCAAGTTTGCTGAATCGTTGGAGATGGTCTAAGCTTGTGAAATAGATTGTTGTATTTAGGGTGGTAATCCAATCTTGTTTGTCAAGATCCACGTGTTCAAAATTTGTTTCAAATTAGTTATTAGGTAAATAAGTCAAATTTAAATATGTTTTAAAAACGAACTTATTTAAAAATTGTTAAAAACTCGTTTAAAATGTTTATATGCACTATAATTTTATAAATAAATAAATAAAAAGTTACTTCAACATAGCTCGATTAAAACTCATTTAAGATCAACTCAAAAAAAAAAAACTTGAACACATTTTAAAATTTATTCATTTTGTTTGGTTTCAGTTTTCAGAATTTACTTTTTGAAAAATTTTCCGTTTGGTAAGAGTTTCGAATTATAGTTCTACCCATTGATTTGAGTGTGTTGTTTGTTTTGACCTTTCAAATAATAATTCTACACCCATTTCTCAAAACTCAATTCAAAACAAAATCATTACTTTTCAAAACTCATAACTAAACACATAATTCAAAACTCTTTTCAAAACTCAATTCAAATCAATATTTTAATTTTTTAAATATTTTAAATATTTTAAAAATATTTTAATTTTGTTAAGATTTTAAATATTTTAATATTTAAATATGTTACGATTTTTTTAATTTTTTGAATATTTTTAAATATTTTAATTTCAAAATATTACGATTTTAATTTTTTTAAATTTAAAATAATTTATAAAAATAAATTCAAAATTTATTTTATAAAAATATTTTTAAATATTTTAATTTTGTTGTTATGTATTTGGTTACGATTTGAGTGTAGAGTTGTGAAAGTAGTATGGAGTTTCTAATTATGTGTTTAGTTATGAGTTTTAAAAATAATTTCTTAATTGAGTTTTGTTTTATGTGTTTGGTTACGATTTGAGTGTAGAGTTATTTTTAAATTTAAAATATTAACATTTTAAATTATTTAAATTTTTTGAATACTTAAATTATTTAAATTTTTACGATTTAAATTTTTTGAATATTTATTTAAATTTTTTACTTATTAAATTTTTTAGATTATTTAAATTATTTAAATATTTATGATTTAAATTTTTTGAATATTTATTTTGAAAAAAAATTATTTCCTTTGTAGTATTTTCAATTAAAAAATTGATTAATATTATTTTCTGTTGATAATAAATTTTTTTAATTGAATTTTAAAAAGAGTTTGATTATGAGTGTTGATCAGAATTTTCAATAGTGTGCAAAATAATGTGTTTTGTTATGAGTTATAACAATTTGAATTAAGTTTTGAAAACATTTTTCAAAACTCATAACCAAACAAATTTTCTTACTTCACATGTCAAATCAAACTTTCAAAATTCAATTCCGCACTCAATTCAACACTCTATTCAAAAACCATAACTAAACAAATTTTCTACATTTAAATCATAATTTTACAACTCACAAACTCAAAATTCAACTCATACTTTCAAATCATATTTACAAAACTCTACCAAACGCAATCGTTTTCCGTATTTTTTTGTTTTCATTAATTTTTTTTAATATTTTAAGTTTTTTTTTTAAATTTTTAGACACACTTAACATAAATATACTTCAAAAGTATAATAATATTTGTGAATGTTTTTTTTTAAAAAAAAATTCACTAAATACCAAAAATACAAAAAAATAAAAATAAAAATTCAGTACATTTCTACTTTTGCATTCCAAACCATTCAAATTAGAAGAAGCCGTTCCCTCAAAACTTGATGCGTGTCCATTCTGTTTTGTGGAACTTCTGCCGAGGCTGCAACTCCAAGTTGAAAAACAGAAAGCAAGCACTCAATCTGTTCACTTCTCATGCCACTCCAACATGAAGTACTGGTTGAAGAAGCTTCTGCCACTGCTTCCCCAGGCAAAACAGATTGGTCCACAATACCCGTTACTTGATCTGGCAATGAGTGTTTGGCAAAATTGTGAAGGTTAAAATTATCTTTGAATGGTTCATTGGTGGGTCTTCTACCGATGAACACTTCCAACAAGAGAATTCCATAGCTGTACAATTCTCCTTCAGCCAAGACCTTACCACCCATTCCATATTCTGCACAATCCCAAGAACTTCGTTAATTACTCTTATTCTAATACCACATTTTCATATACAAGAAAAGGTTTGATATTTGAAAGGCATTATACTAATTAGCAGTGTAACCAATTATAAATTCCCGACAGCATTTTCCTAGGTTCCTTTCTGATTCATGGAGGATGTCATTTCGTTATTATTATCAAGAAAAGGCACCTTGATAATAAAATTAGTAAAAATTGAAACTTGGTGGAAAAGAGTAATCTGAAAGTTACCTAGAGCAGCATATCCAAAGGTTCCCTTAAATCCCAAGTGAGCTGAACTGATTCAAATTAGCTTCATTGGCAAAAGCAGTTTTGCGAAACCAAAGTCACTAACATGAACAGTCACATCATTGTGGAGAAGAACATTACTCAGCTTCAGATCACAATGAACCACTGGTATTTGGCACTGATGATGAAGATAATGCAACGCCAAGGCAATATCTATTGCAATACTAATCCTTTGGAGAACATTTAGGCTTCTTCGCCGATGATGTTCATCTTTTAGATGCAGCCACTCCTCCAAGCTCCCATTTGGCATATACTGATACACTAAAGCTTTAAAATCATTTCTGTCAAAATCAATACTTGAACAAAGGTTAGGATCTTGATGAGGTTTCGATGCCTGATATTTCTCAAGGCTTGGCATTCATTGATAAAGCTTTTGGAAGCTCCTCGTTGTTGAAGGTTGAGTACCTTAACTACAACCGCTGTATCTGTATCACCTAAACCAAGAGTTCCTTTATACACAGTCCCAAAATTACCGGAACCTATTAAATTCTGTGAAGGAAATCCTCCAGTCGCTTTGAGGATCTCTTCATAAGAAATCTTTTGGTAGAAGTTCCCAAGAGAAGATGTGGGAAGATGTGTATTCTTGACCACCTTCATCTAGTAAAGTGCAAGTGAAAACAGAACAGAGCTATATTTTCTTGCTTTAATCACAACTATTTAATTGTGGTAATCTTTCTTTAATCACAACCACTCATTTCTGTTAGCTCCATCCACTACCCACATGGTGTGGGTGGCACCATATGGTAAAGGAAGCTGGCGGGGCAGTACCAACTCACCAAAGGTAGATGGTGAGGGTGGCACAACCAAGCCCACTCACTGTGGTCACCAAACCCACTCCACATCTCTTGTTATAAATTGAGATGAGTGAGGAGGGGTGAGATATGGGAGTGACACACTGAGCTGAGAATACACAGATGAGAGTATAATTTGTGAATGAGAGAGTTCCATTGAGAGTTGTGATGTGTGAGTTCTGTGATCTCCCTCCGGGATAATTCTATAGTAGATATCTCTCCGTGGACGTAGGCAATTGTCGAACCACGTAAATATTGTTGTGTTATTGTGTGGAATTGATTTTTGGTGTCCCATAGTTTTAACAAGTGCTATCAAAGCCTCGTTGGTCGCGTTTCAGAACAAAAACAGAGTGTTTTTTGAAACTGCCCAGAAATCAAGTTGTTTGAAATCAGGTTTTGAGCATACTAGGAGCAAGGTTTCCTAGAGATGAGTCCAGAACAGCAAAATCGAGCCCCAGAAAAGGTGGAATGCTCTCTCACGCGCCCTCTGAAGTTGGCGAGTGAAACCCACTCTCGCCACGCGCCGTTAACACAGCTGGCGCGTCAGTCCAGATGCACACACACGCCTGACACGCGACTGAAGGAGGAAGGAGAGTCACTCTGCATGTGACAGTGACGCCATCAACGCGTCACTGCCATGTGTCGTCATGTCAGCGGCCACGTGTCGCCACATCGTCAGACACGTGTCACCACGTCATCAGCAACATGTCGCCAAGTCATCGACCACGTGGCAGACACATCAGCCTGGTTTACCGCGCTAAGCCGCCAAGCCTCCAAGTCGCGCCGTTGACTAGAGCCGCACCGCTTCCAAGCTGCGTTGACCAGCCGTTGACTGAGTCGTTGACTCAGTCGATCCGGGGAAATCATCCGGTGCTTCCTAGGCACACTAGATTCCGCAGATCTAAATCGTCCAAGTTGTTTTGGCTTGATCAGAGCCATTCTGAGTCTGTTTTTGACGATCCAATAGTGGTTTTCAACTATTTGGAGTATTCCAGACACATCCGTACAGTCAAATTTTTTATTCGGAGTTTTTAGTAAAAATAAAGAATACGATGGAGGAATCCGCATCAACTTCAGGATCTTTGTTCAAGTTGACTCCTTCCAATTATGCAATTTGGAAGTCACAGATGGAAGACATCATGTTTTATAAAGACCTATTTGATCCTATTTTTATAAAAGGGATTAAACCTGAAGGAGTGAAAGATGATGACTGGATAAAGAGGAACCGCAAGACTATCGGTTGTATCAAATAGTGGATAGACCACGGTGTGTACCATCATGTTGCTGAGGAGACCGATGCCTATTCTCTATGGACAATGTTAGACGACTGTAGACGCGCCCGTGGGGCTTCACTCTACAGTTCGGACTCGATTTGTGTCACGGTTCTAAATCTGAACCAAAGAGTCCAACTCTGGCAAATCGTTTTGAGAAAAACTGATTTTTGAAAAGAAGTGCCAAACATGGATCTTGCGGATTCTGAGTCGCCACCTAAATATTTTTTAAAATGGGAAATTTAGGAAACCACGACTGGGTCAAGGCCACGGTCCGCTATAACCAAAGTTGACTTGGCTCGGGAGCTTGGGTACGATCGGGAAAGGTCACTATGAGCACTCTCGCTCTACTTACCGAAGTGATATCCGATTTTGAAAACATTACGTGTTCTTATTCCGGTTATTAGCCTAGATTTACTATGTTATGCGCACAGCAAACAAGTATAGACTAGATCGCCTAATTTGGGAATAAACATTGCATATCCGTTTTGTCTCGAAAAATGTGTTAGATTTTGCTACTCGCAAGTAGGCTAAAATACGGATTTCAATGAGTTGTCCCAACTCAAGCAATCCAACCTCCACCCACAGGCATTTAAACAGTAATATCACATAAGCATTTAGCCGCATGGTAAGCATACTGTCATGTTAACATTCACACGCATGCGATATGCTAAAGCATAAATACTTACATCGTACTCCGTGCCAAAACAAGAAACTAGTTAGCAAACATGCATGACCTAGTTCATGTTAAATGACTAATGCAACACAGGCGAAGATGCAATCTAGACAGGCTCGGCTATCCTAGACATGGCATGTGGAATGCTACAAATAACACGTATTCAATTTGGAATTGAAATACAATGCAGTTTGTATGATGTGCCGAGCCCGATGCGTGTAAACAAATGCATGGATGCACGCATGCATTGCATAAGGTATGCTGAATTAAATATGCCCTAATCTACCATTCTAAGCAGGTAAATAAAAGGGAGAAAGAAATGGGGGTTGGAAGACATACATGCCACTCACCCACACTTATTACAGATATGCCCTCACACGGAGGGACCAAAAGAATAAAATACAGTCCCAAATAATAAATCAACTATCCTAGCTAATTAATTATTACAGACCCTTAATTAATTAACAAATTAATTAAACTACTGAAAGCAATAAAAGGCCTCGGGAAGAGGGATGCACGCATGCTCGGATCCGACTCGCCCGGAAAGTCCGCACCATGCCACTGTTGCCTCTGTTTTTTACTGCCCTGTCCCTCCAAAAAATTACCAAAGTTCCAGGACACCTTCTAAATGCATTGCAGTACATCACCGGCTAGAGTGAGTGGCTACCGGCTGCTTGTGGTGACCACCGGCTGCAATGGAAGTTATCGGCACAAAAAATGTGCCGGTCGGCACTAAAGAGTGCCGGTCGGCACTAAATTCCTGCAGGAGACAGTTTTGACAGCAACAGACAGCAGCAGTGCATGATATGGAATCTTGGGACAAATGTTTGCACCAACCATACTCCTTATCATATTCGTGACTCAAGGGAGTATAGTCCTTGGTTCTCGGACCACCAATCGCGCATTTCGATGCGTGATGGCCCAAGAACCAAGTGTGCAAATTTGATTTCAAATGTATGTAGTGCAAACAAGCACATAAGGGTGCTAAGCCTCTATCACACTCACTTCAAGAGGCCTAGCATGCATGTCAATACAATGAAGCCCTAAACATGTCATCTAGCATGCAATGTGAACAATGTAATGCACTCATGCCAAACATACAAGTAAACATGCAAGGCGAGCATGCAAACCAAATGAAGGATGGACTTAAACATGGATTAGGCAGCCCTAAATAGGCCTAAAACAGTGGCCATAGTGTCATGGGAATGAGGGCTAGTGTACACACAAACATGCATGCATACAAGGTCCAACACTTATGCATCAAAGAGCAACTTTTAAGCACACTTAAAAGAGGGTAAACATGGATACATGGCATGCTTAGAAAGCTCTAAAATCATGCTACAAAATGATGCCAAATCAAGCAACAAAGTAGGCTAAGCATGCATACAAATGGTCCAAGCATTAAGGCAAGCCAATGAGGCTTTGAACCACACTTAGTACAACCACACATGGCAATACTTAAACAATTAAAATCAGAGTTTTAACACATAAAACTAAACCCAAAGGACCCCCTAGATGGCATCTAGATGGTTCAAATTCAAAGGTATGCATTAAGGCCAAAACATGGAGTACACAACACATACTTTTAGAGCACTAAAGAGACAACTAAGGTAAGCATACAAGCACACCAAAGGGACTGAAATAGCATGCTAGATGGTTCCAAACCACTAAAATGATGCAAGCAACACATGCTATATACTCATGCACTTAAGGCTAGCAAGCCAAAATGCAAAGTGGCTATACAAGGCATGTCATGGATGACCTAAACAACCAAAAACAGATCTTATACATGACAAAATAAGCACATTTTCAGTGTATGACCAGCCACAAAAACAGAAGCAAGATAGGCTAAGAAAGCATGCAAGATTACGGTAAATCACATGGATTTCAAAGCAAGTAGCACATGGAGTATGCAAACAATGTTGAGCCCTTCAACAATGTTGAAGAAGGGCTCAAAATAAGCCTATTCTTAGCTTACATCATGCTCTGAAACAGATCATACACAAGCCAAATATTCTATGCAAGAAACATGGCATACAAGAGGATATTGAGATAGGTGCTAGATGCAGCCACCAAACGGCAAGGGGTCCTCAATCAAACATGAAGAGGACCCCGAAATAAGACTATCTGAAGTTTGGGTCGGAGCCCAAAAGTGCTTGCAACTAGGGCTAAGAAATGAAGCAAGAAAATGCAAGAAAAGGGAAGATGAGGACTTACCCTTGAAGACCAGCAAACCAGCACCTCTTGGACCAAGTTTAGGTGCTCCTAAGCTCCGAAGAACAGCCCCAAGTCGTTGGAAATGGAAGTGGTGGTGTTGTGCTATGGGTTGGTGAAGGAATGACCAAGAATAATGGACTTTTGGAGGCAAAGGAGTGAGATATAGAGAGAGATAGAGGGTTGTATCTATCTATCTCAGATATATGTCTATATATCTCTGGTTTTTGTTCCAAAACTCCAACCCTAAGCAATGGAGAGGAAGAGCTCTTATATAGAGCAAGCAAATGGCTTACAAGAGAAGCTAAAGCAAGGGGCTTCTCCAAGAAGCCAAGACAGCTGGTAGGCTTCTTGAGGAAGCCAAGACAAAAGGGTCAAGGCTTCCTCAAGAAGCCATGAGCAAAGGGTGCAAAATAAGGGCCAAAAGGTGCAAAATGGTGCAAAATAGGCACATGGATGCACGTGGGTCTGGTTCTGTGCATCCCAGCTGGCACAGCTGGTGTGCACTAAGCTTGGGGGGTTCAAAGAGTTCAGGTCGGCCAGAAGGTGTGATCATCGGCCAAAATAAAGTGCCGGTCGGCACTCTTTTCTGCCGGTCGGCTAAATAGAGTGCCGATGGATGATTCCTTGGTCAAAACATGGCCGGTGGGTATGCAAATCGAAGCCCCGGAAGTTAGCTTTCCAATGGCGCAAACCTTGCATCAAAATTCCTCCTGTGCAAAAAGTTATGCCCTTTTCCGTGAAGTCGCGCAGACTCGATCCAACCGGGATGATCCCCTGCTTCAACCCAACATATCTCCTTCACCCGGACTTGGCTCTAGGAGATTCTTGAGTGCAAAGTGAAGCCCCGGAAGTCTTCTTTCCAATGATGGTGGCCTCATAGCTTAACTCCAAGTATTGAATTGAATAAGCCCGATTTAGCGAGGGCTGCTCGATTCCCTTTTACCCGGATCTATGCCGAACTTCTCCCAAACCAGTTTTCTCCTCTCCTTTCCTCTTTTCTTCAACTCCAAACCCCTAGACAAAGTGTTTTGAAGGGTTTGCCTCTCTCCTTGTCGAAGGAATTGAACCTGTGCCCTGCACATCTCTCAACACCGAGCAAACCATCAGTAATGCCCAAGTCTTGAGGGCGGTCAAAAATGGGGTGTCTACAACGACGTGTATCGGTCAAAGACCGTTCGGAACAAAGCCTTGGTGATGAGAAGGCTTGTCAATTTGAAGTTGAAGAATGGAATGTCTGTCGCCGAGCACACCAGTGAATTCAAAAATCTGGTGAATCAACTTGCAACATTCAAGATGCGCTTAGACGATGAAATGCAAGCCGTACTACTGTTCAGTTCTTTACCGGATAGCTAGGAGACATTGGTGGTCTCTCTCAACAACTCTGCACCAGAAGGGAAGTTGACCATGAGCATGGTCACAGATGCCATGTACAATGAAGAGACAAGAAGGAAAGACGTAGGAAGTAATCAGTCCTATGCTCTTGTCACAGAAGATAGAGGCAGAGAAAGAGGTAAAGGAAGAGGTAGAGGAAGAAGTAAGAGTAGAGGTAGCTGGAATAACAAGAGTAAATCCAGAGACAACAAAGGTCGAGGTAACTCCAGCTTCACTTGCTTTCACTATGGCCAGGAGGGCCACATAAAGAGAAACTGCCCAAGTCGGAAAGAGAAAGGCCAAAGCAGTAAGTCAAAAGGAGATGAGAACACAACAAACACAATAACTGATGAAATACTCTTCTAGTTGGTGAAGATGAGGATTGCCTTCACGTGGCTGGCCATAGCTACACATAATGGGTGATAGACACAGCTGCATCCTATCACACCACTTCCCACAGAGAACTCTTCAACTCGTACAGCGCTGGAGATTTTTGCATTGTTCGAATGGGGAATTATAGCTATTTGAAAATTGTAGGTATTGGCGACATTAGTATTCAGACTAATGTCGGGAACAAGCTGGTTCTCAAAGATGTGAGGCATGTTCTAGATTTGCGCCTCAATCTTATCTCCGGAAGTACTCGGGACTGACAGGGCTATACAAGTACATTCGGAAATGGCCGTTGGAAGTTGATAGGAGAAGCTTTGACAATCGCCAGAGGAGAGATGTTTTCAACACTGTATAAGACTCAAACGAAGATCTGTCTGGAAAGTCTTAATGCAGCAGAAGACAAGGAGTCATCGGACATATGGCATAGAAGACTGGCTCACATAAGTAAGAAGGGATTGCATCTGTTGGCAAAACAATCCAGGATACCCTTATCCAAAAGGAGTGCCTTGAAGCCGTGTGATCATTGCCTTTATGGCAAGCCACATCGAGTATCATTTAGTTCAACGAGCAAGAGGAAAACAGAAGTGCTCAATATGGTATACTCGAATGTTTGTGGCCCAATCGACATGGAGTCACATGGCGGCCGCAAGTATTTTCTGACTTTCATTGATGATGCATCAAGGAAGTTGTGGGTGTATTTTCTGAAGACAAAGGATGAGGTATTTCAACACTTTCAGGAGTTCCATGCAATGGTAGAAAGAGAGACTGGGAAGAAGTTGAAGTGTCTTCGCACAGACAATGGAGACGAGTACACTTCCAATGCTTTTGCAAAGATATCTTGTGCCAGAGGTATCCCAGACGAGACAACGATTCCAAAGATGCCTACAACACAATGGTGTAGCAGAAAGGATGAACCGCACTATTATTGAAAGAGTCAAATGTATGCTCAAAATGGCAAAGTTGCCAAAGTCATTCTAGGCTGAAGCCACCCGTACAGCCTGTTATCTCATCAACAGGTCACCTTCAGTCCCGTTGAATTTTGCGATACCTGAGGAAGTCTGGTCCAGAAGAAAGGTATCATATTCTCACTTGAGAGTCTTCAGGTGTAAGGCCTTTGCACACATCTCCAAGGAAAACTGTAACAACCCTCGTACTGATTACCGATAAACTACTGAATTAGCTACTGGTTACTGCTAAACAGAACTGATAATGACTGATAATTGGATTAACCTAAGTACTGAATGGACTGATTGAAATCGAAACTGAAATTGAATAAGTTTAACTATTGAATTGCATATTGCATCTGTTTGATTGATTGATTATCTGTTTGAATTCATATGTTTAAACTGTTAATTGGAGGCCTTATCGGCGGCCGAATTAGGAACCGTTTAGTGTTTTGGAATCAGTAGAATATTTGTGATTTAATGGTATATTTATCTGAAAATTGATTAGGAATGATTAAATTAGATTTAAACGAATTAATCGTCAAGTTTGACTTAATTACCAAATTGCCATGTGAGTGGCCCCTTTGTTTATTGATTTCCAAGAGCCTTATTACACTTAACATATCAATTGATCAGCTCCTATGTTGCCTCTAACCGACCAAACATAGAGAGAGAGGGAAAAATTGAATTCATCTTGTGAATTGCTAGAAGAACTTGAAGATTTGAGACATAGGTTGCTAAATTGACCTTCTAGGCAAGAAATTGAAACTCTAGGTAAGAAATTTATCCTATTATTGTTGTCATTGAGCTCTATCTTGCATGTTCTAGGCTCCATTGTAGAATCAAACCATGTTTTAGTGCCAATAGGTTGGATTATACTTGAATTGTTGCATGCATGGCCATTTTGGTGCATTTGGAAGTTGAATTCATGGTAGATTGTACATGCATGCTCATGTTTCTAACAAAGTCCATGTTTTCATTTTATTTTCCAACTATTGAGCTCATTAGAGCAAGATTTGAAGTTTGATTTTGGTTTAAAGTTCATACATTGCATATTTTGAAAGTGTTCTTGAAATGGGTTTGAATTTTGGATTTAATTGACTCACCTTTGGGGCTTGAATTCATAAATTGGCTTTTGAAACTTGTTATTCATTGTTTTAGAATGTATTTTCGAATTTGGGCCCAAGAGGTCGAAATGAGTTGAGAATGCTTGGTTTGAGCTTGGGAGGCAACTGGAAATTCAGATTTGGCTTCTTCGCCGAGCGAAGGATTCTCGCCGGCGACCAACGTTTCCTCGAGCCACGCTCGGCGAAGGATTGGTGGCTCGGCGTAAAATCGAGCATCCAAGATTTTCTTGTTTCATCGAGACCGCTCGGCGAAGGATTGTTTGCTCGGCGAATCCTTTGATTTTGCAACCTCGCTCAGCGAAGGAAGGCTTCGCCGAGCGAGACCCTGTTTTCACAACTTTTGAAAAATGCCTTCCAAGCTGTATTTTTGCATCCTCATCCCATCCTAGGCATTCTTAGGCCTAGTTTAAGGCATCTTAATGAGGATTTAGACATAGAACCACCGAGGAAATTTAGGGATTTAATTATCATCCTTCCATCGTTAAACTTAGTGTGTGTTCTATTTGTTAACCTGCTTAGGGTTGGCTCGGGACGCGCTCTAGGCTATTAGCCCAATCTCTGTGAGTAACAGTTGTGTAAAGATATGTTCAAAATGGTTATCTTTTGAATACTGAACTGAATTGTTTATTGAACTACTATTGTTTACTGAATGAATGTATGTCCTGTATTCTGAACTGTATTGTGGCATCCTTAGCATTGACTGCTATTCTTTATTCTGAGCTATTCGTTTCCTTGTGGAACCATATTTCTTGAATGATTGGCCATCATTACTGTTGGGTCTGTTAAGACTCGGTCCTTTTGGACCTACTGTTTATAGGCTAATGGATGTACCACATATGACTGATTGACCGAAATACTGAAAGACTGAAATACTATTTAATGAACTGATTTCATTACTGTAAGGACATTCATTCATAACCTCTTTACGCATTATGTTATTCACTGGGCTTTAGCTCACTGTTTATATATATATGTAGGTTCTCTGCAGCCAGACCGGAGTTAGGAGCGTGGGTTTGGTCCCTAGTTTTGTTAAGCCAGCCTATGTGCCTCACTGCGAGGTTCCGAGTTGCCATGCTATGGCTTGGGGTGTTTTTGTGTCCCCATCGGTCTCCTTACTGTTTTGTACTACTGTATAGACTGTCTACTGTTTTACTGTACTGTTATCGAGGGATTAGGTCCCCGTACTGAATGATTGTATATGATTGTATAGACTGTACTGTATGAATGCATGAAAAATGTTTTTGGCATACAGATTTTCACAGCTCAATGGACACTAGTTATTTACTGTATTGGCTTCCGAATACATACTACTGTTTAAGCGTATTCTTGTCAAAGGCCTTGATAATCTCGGATTACTAGCGATTCTGATGCTAAACCCATAGGGCCGGGTTTGGGTCGTGACAAAAACAGACAGAACCTTGATGACAAGTCCACTCCATGCATATTTGTGGGCTATTTAGATGCAACATTTGGGTACAAGGTGTGGGACCTAGTGAACAAGAAGATGTTTAGGAGCAGAGATGTTGTGTTCCAAGAAGACCAGACAGTAGCAGATTTTGAGAAATCTATAAAGTCTAGAGATGTCATCACTCCAGACTTGTTTCCATCTCTTGAGCCATCACAAAATGCTAGATGTGATGATGTGCAACAAGAAGTGCCAGAGTTGCAAGATCCTATGCCAGAAATTGAGGATCAAGAGGAAAGAGATGAAAACCCGGATGAAGAAGGTGTTGAGCAGGGGAGGAACCCCCTCAACCAGAGGCAACTGGGCCTCAGTTGCGAAGATCTGGAAGAGCTGCTGTGCCATCAACCAAATATCCCGCTTCTCAGTATATTCTGATTATTGATGAGGGGGGGCTCGAGAGTTTTTCGAAAGCTAAGAGTCATACAGAGAAAGACTGTTGGATGCAAGCCATGAAGGAGGAGATGAGTTCTTTGTAGAAGAACCACACTTATAAGCTTGTTCCACTTCCAAGAGACAGGAGAGCCTTGAAGAACAAATGGGTGTATAAGTCGAAGAAAGATGGAAATGGTAAACTATTGCAGCATAAAGCTCGTTTGGTGGTTAAAGGCTTTGGGCAGAAGAAAGGAATTGATTTTGATGAGATCTTTTCCCCTGTTGTGAAGATGACTTCCATTCGAGTAGCTCTAGGATTAGTAGCTCGCTTGAATCTGAAGTAGAACAAATAGATGTCAAGACTGCCTTTCTCCATGGTGATTTAGAGGAAGAGATCTATATGAAGCAACCAGAAGGATTTGAAGTTAAAGGAAAATAGAATCTAGTTTGCAAACTGAAGAAGAGTCTCTACGGCCTGAAACAGGCGCCGAGACAATGGTACAAGAAGTTTGATTCAGTTATGGTGGATCACGAGTACACAAGAACAGTGGCAGACCAGTGTGTATATTTCCGAAGGTTTTCGAATGGAAACTTCATTATCCTACTGTTGTATGTCGATGATATGCTGATCATCGGATAGGATACTACTCTGATCAACAAGTTGAAAAATGACTTGTCGCAATATTTTGACATGAAGAATTTAGGCCCAGCACAACAAATTTTGGGTATGAAGATTGTTCATGACAAAAAAGCCAAGAAGATATGGCTATCATAGGAGAAATATGTTGAACGGGTGATTGAAAGGTTCAACATGAAAGATGCCAAGCCAGTCAGCACACCACTAGCCAACCATCTCAATGTGACGAAGCATTTGTGTCCCATGACCAGCTCTACAAGGAAAGAAATGGAGGCAATCGCTTATTCTTTCGCAGTATGAAGTTTGATGTATGCAATGGTGTGTACCCAGTCAGACATAGCTCATGCAGTTGGCATTGTGAGCAGATTCCTTGCCAATCTAGGAAAAGAGCATTGGGAGGTGGTCAAATGGATTCTTCGGTACTTGAAGGGAACTTCAAAGATGTGTTTATGTTTCGGAGGAGCTGAACCAAATTTGGAGGGTTTTACAGATGCCGATATGGCAGGTGATCTTGATGGTAGAAAGTCTACATCAGGATTTCTGTTCACCTTTGTAGGGGGAGCTGTCTCACGGCAGTCCAAACTACAAAAGTGTGTTGCTCTATCTACAACAGAGGCAGAGTACATTGCTGCCGCAGATGCTGGAAAGGAAATGTAGTGGTTAAAGCAGTTTCTCCAAGAATTGGGTTTACAGCAGGAAGAATACAAGGTACATTGTGATAATCAGAGTGCAATTGATCTGAGCAAGAATTTCATGTACCATTCACGTACAAAACACATTGATGTCCGGTATCATTGGATACAAGAAGTGATGGAAAAACAGCTGATAAAGCTAGTGAAGATTCACACGGACAAGAATCTTTCTGACATGATGACCAAGGGTGTCACCAGAGACAAACTGGAAGTTTGCAAGAATCTGACCGGGATGGACTTTAAGTGAGAAGTCAATTATCCATGTGGGTGTGGAGGGGGAGAATTGTTAGCTCCATCCACTACCCACATAGTAAGGAGCCCACCATCCACATGGTGTGGGTGGCACCATGTGGTAAAGGAAGCTGGTGGGGCAGTACCAACTCACCAAAGGTAGATGGTGAGGGTGGCACAATCAAGCCCACTCATTGTGGTCACCAAACCCACTCCTCCTCTCTTGTTGTAAATTGAGATGAGTGAGGAGGGGTGAGATATGGGAGTGACACACTGAGCTGAAAGAATACACAGATGAGAGTATAATCTGTGAGTGAGAGAGTTCTACAGAGAGTTGTGAGGTGTGAGTTCTGTAATCTCCCTCCGAGATAATTTTATAGTAGATATCTCTCCGTGGATGTAGGCAATTGCCGAACCACGTAAATATTCTTGTATTATTGTGTGGAATTGATTTCTGGTGTCCCATAATCCCAACAATTTCATATTTCTCTATTTGATGAGTTGGCAATTTTACTTATAACTATTGCTTATACCAAATAAACTGCAAGGAATAGCAATATCAAATTAAAGCAATGATTTCGGAACTCATTTAAAATCGGCTCAAAAGAAAAACAAGTCAAAATTTGTGAGGTTCTTACAATCATAAATACCTTATTACGTAGGAGAGCAAAGAGCATTTAACCTTCAAGGTGGCACTCACAAAATTGTTTATTTATTTACTGCTAATTCCTATATATAAACAATTCTTTAATTATTGGACTTTAAAAATAAGCATGTAACAATCTGCATTATTGTTTATAGCACCGAGGGTTGGTTTGAAAAAAAAATAAAATTTACTAATGAAAATTAGCTTGACTATCAACAAAGGTTTTCAATATTTTTTTTATTTAGTAACAATATTTTATCTTTTAATCTTTGCTTGTTCATATAATTGGAAAATAAAATTATTCTCCCTTACATAATCTAGTGATGTGTAATCCAATATATGTGAGGTGTTAAACAACAAAATAAATCTTGTCATTTTTACAGTCAACATATGTTTATGTAAGCAATGATTTTTTATTTTTTATCGGGTATGTAAGCAATTCACTAGCAATGAAGTGAATGAAATTAATTTAAGCCATAGTGGATTTGGATTCTCTACAATATCCTGATTTGTAATGATCTTACAATCATCTATTTGCTTATGCAGTGCTAGAAGCACAGAAAAATTTTACAAATTCCATCACAAATGGGAGCCCACGGGAAATTTTATTTCCACACACTTACTTATCTCTGTGTACATACTTAATGATTTATTTTTTTATTACAGTTTTGTCCTAAAATAAAATTACTAAAGTGTTCTTATCTTCTCCACCAAAACCCTAATTTCTTCACCTCCTCTCATCGTCGAAGCTCAGAATCCATGGCAGCCACACTGGTCTCCATCTCCTAACTCATACACCTTTCTCTCTCCATCATATATATTGTGCCTTCTGTTGTTTTCATCATCTATATTATATTACTACTTTGTTCCACACCTGAGCAATCACTCCTTATATTCTTCAATCAACATCATCGTCAAACTTCCAAATCTTCACCTCTGATCTTCAAGAATCGAAGCTTCAATTTCCTGATTTCTGAACTCAAACTCTCAACGCTAATAACCAATCACGACCTTTCATACTCTTACTCTTTCCACAAGATCAACCTCTTTTTCGGCCATTGGCTTCGTCGCAATCAAATCCTAAGTGTCTGATTCAAACCCTAGTTTCTGTAATGAACTTCTTGACCTTGTATAATGCAATGTTATACATAATGAAAATTCTTTTCAAGACCAAAGCAGGGGAGAAGAAACAATACTTACAAATGGACGTTGGTTTAGGTTTCAATGTCAAATAGAGGGAGAATTTTGGCAAAAAGGATTGTGCATTGAGTAAAATCACAAAATTCAAATTAGTTGGTATGTGTATTGAGAGAGGATGTAGAATGAGATGTTTTGGTGTGTGGAAATAGAATTACCCGTGAGCCCACCTCTTTGTCTCACATCTATATTTGATTTTAGGGCGAATTACGTTAATAGTCTCTATAATTTGAAGTTTGTGTCATTTTGGTCCTTAACTTTTCAATTGTGATACATTTAACCTTGAATTTTGAATTTTATTCCAAATAAGGACAATTGAAGATACATTGCTTAATTTCAAGGGCAAAATCATCAATTTGATAAAATATGAACTAATTTGACAAAAATAAATGTTAAAAAAATATTTTTTAATTTTTAAAAATTGTTTTATCCACTAAAGATAAAATTATGTAAAATTAATAAATCTTTTAGACAATTATTTATTTATTTATTTATTTTTACCAAATTAATTTTTATTATGTGTTTGGATGATAATCATGTAATAAGTGGTTGTTTTTATTTTCATTAAATTAGTTTTGATTTTTCCGAAAGTCAAATATGACGACAACTTTGATATCATTATTAAACCAATCCATCAAATCAAAAAATTCAAAACCAAAAATATTTCACATATTAAATATATCGATTACACATTAAAATCTTAATAACCACCCATTACATAATCATCATTCAAACACATAATAAAAATTAATTTGGTAAAATAAATAAATAAATGTCTAAAAGATTTGTCAAGTTTACATAATTTTATCTTTGGTAGGTATAAATAATTTTTTAAAAATTAAAAATATTTTTTTGACAATTATTTTTGTTAAATTAGTTTATATTTTATCAAATTGACGATTTTGCCATTGAAATTAAGCAATAGTATCTTCAATTGTCCTTATTTAGAACAAGATTCAAAATTTAAAATCAAATGTGTCATAATTAAAAGGTCAAGGACTAAAGTGATGTAAACTCCAAACTATAAGGACTGTTAGTATAATTCATCCTTGATTCTATGAATATTTTTTGTGTTGCTAGACTTTCTGTTTGCTTATGTGTCAAGATATGGTTCAAAGCGTTGCAATATCATTGGAAGGTTGGATATTGTAGAGAATTCAAGTTCCCGATAGTGGTGTGTGACATTTTAATTGTTATGGAGCAATGCTCAAGAAGCAAGCAATAATTTTTTCAGCTAATTATAATTAGGAGTGTGTACAGGTCAATTTGGGTTAATTTTGGGAAAAATTTCAATCCGCCGCTAACAAACCCATTCTCAAAATTGGCTAGTTGATCGAATATTTTGACAGTTTCAAACCACTGAGTTAGGTGGATTAGAAATATAAAATGAGAAACAATACCATTCCACGTTGGGCGTGGCTTCTGTCCAGTCCTTAATCGGACTGGACCGCGCTGTTGAGCCCGTTGAAGCTTACCACAGGTCCCGTTTTGATTATCCGAACCGTTCAATGTGTAGAACTCGTCGAGTACTATATGCCTGTAAAAAATCACGTTGATCGGATATCGATAGCTATGTGATCAAAATAGATTTTTGTCAACCGTTAATTTATTCACCGTTCATTTTTTTATACAAAACTGATTGGATCACATAGCTACCGATATCCGATCAACGTGATTTTTTCTAAGCTTATAGTACTCGATGAGCTCTACACATTGAACGGTTCAGATTATCAAAACGGAACCCGTGGTGGGCCTCCATGGGCCCAACAGCACGGTCCAGTCCGATTAAGGACTGGACAGAAGCCATACCCTCGAAGATTCAACTTTAGTTTTCATTGATTTCAAACAAAAAATTAATTATTTATTCCAAATCTTATACAAAACCTACTAAATAATTGAATGAATGATTATTGAAAATTATATTTCAAAAATTAATACACAAAACAAATCAAATTAGCAGAAAATATGAATGAAAATGAGGAGTGATTGTCATCCAATTAATGATATTAGGGTTCAGGGCCGGTTCTGAGATTTAGGGGCCCAAGGCGACACTTTGGAAATGGGGCCTTCTTACATTTAAAAAAAAAAAATCATGAATAAAATGATAAGTTACAACTTTTTTTTTATTTATTTGCAGCCACAAAAAAATTTACTTGCACATATAATCATTAAAATTATAAATAAAAATTTACTTTCATATATTAAGATAAGAAACAACCATTACAAATATTTTTAAAAAAATAAAAATCTAATCTTGTTGCTTTTTTTTGAGCCTCATGTTCAATTGGCCCTATAATATTTGGGCCTTTTTTTTAAATATTTAAAACACAAAATTATATTTGGGACCCTTATTTTTAGATCAAATTTGGGGCCCAAGGTGCATGCCTCTCTTGCCTGCCCTCAGGACCGGCCCTGTTAGGATTGTGAACAAGTGCTTGGTAATTCAATAAACATATAAGTGGGGGTTGAGTCAGTTTGTAGGCAGATTGACAAATTTTAATCATCTGACTCACTCACCTTCTCAAACTATATGGATTGATTTGGGTAAAATTTAAAAATTGCTTCAGACATAATTTATATAGAGAAGCGTATTGAAATAAGAGTTGGGCTTGGGCAACAAAGAACAAATATGAAAACACAATAGAGGGAACTCTTCTCTGGAATTGTATATTATTATTTTTTTAATAAATACTCTGGAATTGTATTATTAAATAATCAAAACTACTTAGCCAAAAGATTTACAACCGAATATTGTGGTAGAGAAACCATAGGAGACAATGTAATAGGCAATTCCTAGCTAATAAGCCAAAATAAAGAAAAATCAGAAAATTAAAACAAATAATTTCCTAGACGGTGATTAGCAGAACAAAACTTTCACAAAAGTGAAATTGAGGGCCTAAACGATGAAATTTATCCAAAAAACACCTTCTTAGGCCATGGCATAGCAGTGAGTTTTTTGACCATTGGGTTGTTTCCCATTGAGCATGGGCCTTTCAGAACTGATCTTAGCTCAAATGCTTATTTTCTGTTTTGTCATCCTTCAATCCAAATGGGCCAAATAAGTTTTAGGTCTCTTGGTCTGCATCATCACTGATCAACCTTTAAAAAAAAAAAATTAAAAACAGGTGAAATTTCAGGGAATATATTGTATGTGAACTTACTGGGACATGACGATAGAAACCTTAGATACCAAGACATTTTTCATCACACAGACTCATCACCTTCATATGCCCTTGATATTGAGAACTGTATGGACCTGTAATAAGAAATGGATCAAATTCATACACCACTACTGGATTGTAACTATTGAGTTTGTTACAATTGTTGAACATTATATCAGAAATTTCACCTGTCATTGATGCTATGATTCTGTTGTTCTTCGTGCATTCCAGCACTAAGAAATGTCTCTCGGATAGAAAGCAGTTTCATGGTGACCTGTCCCATGTTCAATCTGTCCTGTGGAGGATCTGATGAACACACAACTCCGATTTGCAAAACAGAAATCAAGCACTCACTCAGTTCACATCTCAAGTCAGTCGAACACCCAACCTTGCTTACTTCTTGTTCTATACCTTTGCATAAGGCTGATTGGTCCACAACCTCCATTACTTGACTGGGAAGTGCCATTTTGACAAAGTTGTGAAGGTTTAGATTGTCTTCGAATGAATCATCTGTGGGTCTTCTTCCAGTGAAAAGCTCCAACAAGAGAATTCCGTAGCTGTAGACATTTCCTACAGTTGAGACCTTTCCACCCATGCCATACTCTGAAATTCATGGAACTTCCATTCATACCATTGTATGATAAGATCAAACTTTCATATAAAATGTGAAACTTTCGAGAATTTGGAACATAAAAGTGTAATAAAAACCAAGGCATTATAGTATAGCCTAAAAACTTTATAATTAGTGATCATGGTGCAACAATAAGATTGATCTATTGCGACTTGGAGTTATTGGTGCAAATCACAAAAATAGTGTTTTTGTATGCAGAGGTAAGATTACATATATTTGTTCCTCCTCAAACTCTGCAATCAAAGGCGGATTTATTAAGGGACTAGAGGTCACATGCCCCCTCACTTTGTAATATTTTTAAAATAACTTATTTGTACAAAAACTGATGTGTTTTAATTTATTAATTCAGAATTTTGATTTATAGTTATTTGTGCCAAAATTAGAGATTTCGATATGCGGAAAATTAAGAATTTTGATTTGTAGTGATTTGTGCCAACATCAGAGATTTTGATGTATTGAAATTGTTGATTTTGATTTGGGCTAAAATAAGGATTTTTAATTAGGGATTTATATTTTTTTAACTTTAAAAGTTGAAAATTAGTTCGAGTCAATTGTAAAAAAGTTCACATTAAAAAAATTTGCAACAAATATTTAAGTTTTGTTCTTGTTGATTCCAAGGAATAAAAAATTGAGGTTATAATTAGTAGTTGCCCCCCTTGAATTTATTTTCTAGCAACGTCATTATGTACAATGACGAGAGTCTCGTGCACTGAAACTGTCTTTTTAATTATCACGGTGTCTTCAAGTCCTTTTTCGTTGTCATGGTGTCTTCAATTTAATTTTGATTGATGAAGTCACTGGTTTAGTAAAACAAACACAATGCACCTAAAATTGTAGAAGAAGAAGAAGAAGAAGAAGAAGAAGAAGAAGAAGAAGAAGAAGAAGAACAACGAAGAACAACTTATGTGGAGCAGCATACCCTATGGTTCCTTTAATTCCAAGTGTGCTGAACTGATTCATGGTAGCTTCCTTGCTAAATTTACAGAGGAGCTGTGCCAAGCCAAAATCACTCACATGAGCAGTGAAATCATTGTCAAGAAGCACATTGCTTGGCTTCAAATCACAGTGAGCCACGGGTGTTTCGCAGTGGTTATGAAGATAATCCAAGGCAAAAGCCACATCAATCGCTATATTCATCCTTTGAAGAATGCTTAAACTTCCCTGTTGGGACTGTCCCTCTTCTGAATGAAGCCACTTTTAAAAGCTCCCATTCAGCATGTACTCGTACACCAAAGCTTTGAAATCATTGCCTTCAAGGGTGATGCTATGGTACATTTAGATGTACCATACATTTAGTTATGAACTTATATGATTTTATGTCATAACTAATATCATATTAATCATAACTACTACCATATTGACTCATAACTTAGTTATATTCAATTATTTATTTTTACCATATTACCTCATAACCAAGTCATAACTAAATTATTTAAATAATTTAACTCTTAACCAGGCAACCGGTGTAGCCGGTTAGAAGGGAAACGAAAGTGAATCAGTCGTGTTTAGACCTCCTCTCCTCCCTCTTCTCTTCTCCTCCCTCTTGTTGGTGCTTTGATTTCAAAACCCTAACCAGATCTGAAACCCTAGTTTCTTCTTCTTCTTCTTCTTCTTCTGTAGTTATACGATGAGAACACTAAAAGGCTCTAAAGTTTCTTCCGATCCTCAACAATGGAACAAAGTTTTCAACTCTCTCGTACACATTTTAGAAACACAACAAATACAGCTCGAGTCTCTCTCAAGAGACAGAAAATTTCTTGAAGATCGGATTAAATTGCAGTACGATCGGTGGGTCTCTGATGTTAATCTGTTTCAGATCAAATCTCTCAGGTAAACCCCCAAATTATTCGGAATTTAATGTTTTGCTATTAATCAATTTAGGGTTTTGAGTTTTCTTTGTTTTAGGGTTTCTGACAATTAAAGAGGCTTTCTTTGAATTTATTATTCAGATGAAGACATATTTTGCAGTGCAAAAGATGGTGAGCAATGTTGAGGCAGCGAAGTCGGATCTGGAGGTGGGTCAGAAGCAGAGGGAAGGGTTTATGTACAAAATTAAGTTAGGTTAGTTTTTCTTCTTGTAAATGGGGGTTTGCTCTAATTAATATATATACCATTAATGCTTGTTTGGTATGTGTGAAAATTGAGATGAATGAACTGGAAAATTTGGGATTTAAGATTCTGGTTCCTCTCTCCAAAATGTGAAAGAAATGATATTAGTCTCTAAATTAGGTGTGAAAAAGAATAAAAATGATTGTGTTTTTTTCACTATCATGCTTGGATGATCAAAGCATGTGAGAGAAGGATATAAGTGAGATTTTTTTTTCTTTCTTTGTATTTTAATGTGCAATCTCCGTATTATAAATATTTTATAAGTAATTTTCTTGTTTCTCACCAAATTTTATCACTTTTGGTAATAAATGAAATGGGTAAAATAACATAGTTCTATTTCTTGTCATTTCTCACCTAATTTATAAACTAAACATGAGAGAAGAGTTACCTTCCTCATAATCTCTCACCAAATTGGCCTTTCCAAACGAAGTGTGAAAGTTGATTCTGAAACTTGGAAGTTAACATTAACAAAAAATTTTAAAAAAAAATTGAAAGTTTTACTAGGTAAGAGAAAAAAACCTTGAACTTGTGTGCGCCCATGTATATGCCCTGGTTATTTACAGTGTGAAATTTACCGTGAATTTATTAATGACCGAGAGAGGTGATAGAGCTGCCAAATACACAATGCACTTAAGCTTCACATAAACACATAAAAAATTGATGTTTGTATGCACATGAATGCAAGGGCATCGAGGGACTAAGGAAACGGCAGTGCTTCTGAATTTTGAGAATATTAGTCAAACCTGATACATGTGGATGGAGTTCTTCCTGCATTTTCTTTTTCATCACTTCAAAGTGTTTGTGATATCACCATAAGGTCTTAGTATTTGTTTGTTTTATGTGGAAGCGTGAGATTGTGTGTTTTGATGAGGTTTGGATTGTAGGCAGTGCGTGGAGCCACCTACACTCCACCATTGCTAATCCTCTCGATTTCAGACCTCTTGCATCAGGTAAACACACACACACTCTCTCTCTCTCTCTCTCTCTCTCTCGTTCCCCCAATTTCAAACCCTAACTATAATTTTCAACTTTTCAGATCTTTGCCTCTCAAGAGTTTCTTCACCTTGAATTTGCTAAGCCTGTAGTTTTTGCCTCCTGTAATTAATTTGATTGACATGGATTGAAGAAAACCCCTTTTTCTTATACAATTGAAATATGAAACCTAGGTAACAAAACTCCTGTAATTAGTTTTTGCCTCCTGTAATTAACCTGTAGTCTCTTTCAACCTCTTGGCCTCTAACCTAGGTAATAAATTCCCACCTGAACAATTTGATCTCTTGTTCTTGAACTTCACAACGATTTCAATTCATTTAGGGCTTCACATGTTTATTAAATCAATATTAGTGTTGTTGGAGATATGGGTTTTATTAGATTCGTATCAATTTTGATTGGATTTGATTGGATTCGTATCAAGCTATTACAATTCAAGTATTAATGCACCAAACCAATTGATGGTTTGAAAACACCTATATGGTTCCTGGAATTGTATAATGCATACATACTAATAAAATTTTTTGAAAGAAGTTTATGCATTGGTTCTAGATGTGTTGAAAGGGTACAGTATAATGGTTCATGATTACGAATGGGTGTGACTCTCTTTTTTATTTTATTTCAATATCTGCATACCATTGGGAGTTTCATAATTCTCTGCAGATGTACTGTCTGTCTGCCTAAAGTACTGAACTTTTATTCTCATGTGTATTATAGGGGCTTTTTGGTAGATAAAAAGAGGGGGTTTAATTGTTAGGGGCTATGTTAATATATTTAAAGCTCTTCTATGCAATGTGACTCAGCACGTGCACCTGCGCCTGCTGATTGATTGATAAAAAGAGGGGGTTTAATTGTTAAACTTTTGGGGAAATGTGTGGAGTGGATTTTTGGCTGTTGGACCAGGTAAAAAGAGGGGGTTTAATTGTTAGTGGATTTTTGGATTGAGGGAAAAAAAGAAAAAACAGATCGGGGCACAATATACTCCGATCAACTTTGATCGAAGCAACATTGAAAAAGTGAAGCCATTGTCAATTGAGAGAGAGAGGCGAGGAGTTTTTGCCGAGAGAGAGAGAGAGGAAGGAGTTTCTCAGGTGCAAAAAGGCATCATTGATTGAAGAAGAAGCCATTGTTGCTTCTTTTTTTTTTTTTAATCAATCCATTTAGTAGGCTGCTGCGGTCACATGGGGCAGATGGCAAAGATCATTAGGCCCAAAGTATTTGATTTTATTTTAGAGAAGACACATAATGGGCTTGCCCACACTTTATCACTGTGTTTGGGCCTCAATAATTCTATAACGAAAATATATAGTGGGTTTGCTTTGGGAGTTCTTCATATTACCAAACTCTAATTCAACCAGTTTCACATAGTCCAAACCAAAATTCCGCAGTAATATAACAAAAAAAATCAGATTCAGCACCCAAAAAAATACAGGATGAAGAAGGAGAAAAAAAAAATCATAATAGGAAGAGACACCTGTTAACGTTTTTAATACTTTTTGTTGTATCCACGTACCCATATCTAATTTTTTGATAAATTTTAGCCAAGTCCACGTATCCTTTATTTAGAGATTTGATGTGTCCGACCCCGAGATACATATCAGTCAACTTTTCACTAGCTGAGCAAGGTGGTTTTTGATGAACTGCAAACCATGTGAATGTGAATTTCAATCAACACTTAAACTGTTATTCTGGTTGGAGGATTCCTTGAAAAGGTCCAATGAGGTGCTTGTTTTGCTGGCTTTCAAGAGGGTAGCCTGGTTATTGAAAAGGTCTAATTAGGTGCTTGTTTTGCTGGGTAGCCTGGTTATTGTGCCAGTGCTTAGGTAATTTTTTAATGAGAGTAATACTATTGGTTTTGATAAGATGATACTGCATTCTTGTAGGAGGTTCAAATTTTCTTAGACATGTCCAGGGACAGATTAAGTTAAGTCCAAACAATTTCTATTTTCCAAGTGTATGCAAGGAACACCACCTGTTTGTTGGCCTTGTGAGCAGTCCATGGAAACATGGTAATTGAATTGCTGATTTAAAATTATTGATTATAATGCATGGGCATGAACTAGACCTTTGTAAATTCAAAAGTTTGGACTTTTGCAATGTTAAAATTTGGAATCATATAAGGACCAACTGGATCAGTTTACTCCATTAAGTGAATGCAAGAGATCTTGTATTACTTTTGGATTTCCTTGGATGGGTTGGGCAAATGAGGCCCTCCCCTTCTATAGGTTTACAAAGAATATCCCAGAACCCAGAGGATTAAGAGTATTGTAGATACTACTCCCACCTCATCTAATAGACTATTCTAGAATGTACATGAATACTATCTACATGTTTAGAATTAAGTACAGGTCTTTATATCTGTCTGCAAGACTTTAGGGACTCTAGAAAGTTCCATTAACCTCTAGAGCCTTCAAGTGCCTTCTAGAGCCTTCTGGTGAGGGATGGCCTCCCAAATTGCAAGGCTGTGATACTAGGGCTGTTCTTTTGTGTCTTTGACAGTTATGACTTCTAATAGTAACAATAGTTATCTTGTTCATTATTTACTATTGAAAGTTTATAGATGTTATGTTAAATCTAATGCTTTTCTAACCAATCTTGTTGTTTGGTCAGATCCAATTGAGGCTCGCATGAAAGCATTTTTTGGTAGAGCTTTATCCACCACTCTTGCAAATATAACCTTTGACACCATGGAAAATGTTGATGAACTTGAGGTATGGTTGCCCTGAGTTGTTTTCTTCCTCTGCATTTCTTTTCAACATATCAAAACATAATTGCAACCTCTTGTTAGATTTTCAACGAAATAGTCACTTGTAAGTCATAATATAATACACATTTCAGTTGCCTCATCCTATTTGTGCACTCATCTCCATTGGGTTAAGAATTATTCTCTCTATCCCATATTTGTTTTCCACTATGGAAGTCCAAGTTTTTAAGGAGACAACAATTTAATGCATCACTCAAATTGTAAAGCATTAATTTTCTAAACTATCCCTATATCACATGCTAGTAGATCCATTCACACTCATCTTAAAGGGATAATTTTATAAAAACATAAGATTATGTACCTTGACCCCCCTTTTTTTGGATAAGTAATTAAAGTACCATAACTGTTCAAATGGACAACTGTTTTGGGACATTGTAAAATGTAAAGGTGGACAAAAATGCAACTTAAAAGTGTATTATACACACCCTTTCATTTTCACGACACTATTTTTGCTCTACATGCAATTTGTTAGTAACTTACTTCAGAGTTTCTTTTCCATTTATTTTGTTGTTCTGTCATGCTGGCCTATTCTTTACCCTCTATGTGTTGAACCATTAAGAGATTTTTACTTAGTTGATGTTTTTCTCGTCGATCATATCTAGCTCTGTAAAATTTTCCTTGCCATTTTGATTCACCTCCATAAGATTTAACAAGGAATTCCCACAATCCTCATGATAGGTGTATCCTTCTCGTATTCCAGACCTTTTGTCTGAGAGCCCGTTGATTGTATCAGGCAGATACAAGGAGATTTTCCTGAGACTCTCAAAGCTAGAGGATTCTTGCAGATATGAGCAATTTTGTTGTAGATCTGAAGGTACAAAAGGCAAAGGACATACCTATTGACAAGGTAAGGTTCTGACTAATGAGATTATTATTTTTGTGTTATCCAATCTTCATTTGTGTTGTAGTTTATTTTATTGTGTTATTTTTCTTTCGAACCTCAATATAATTGATAACTCGTTTCTGGTAAACTAGATACTGTAGAAATTAGTATATAGCTTGGTGGCTGTGGCTTTATTTTTATGTCCCAGTACAATAAGTTATAATACCTGCTTTTGATTATATGCTAACCCAATCATGTTGATCAATTTTGGAGCCTTCATTTGTTGGATTTCACTTGTATATTTGATTTGGTAATGGTTTAATTACATATCCCATTCAATCCTAATTGATTAGTTCACCAATCTGGGAGGAATAATCTCTCATCGTATTGCAGCAGGGACGTTGGACATATTAGCAGGTCTATTCCATCTTATCATTTGTCTGCTCCAAGTGTTTTTGCCAATTAAGTTACTGTTTAGCTTTTTGGGTTCATTAATACTATTAGTTAGGTTGGGTGTTGGAACTGGCTAGTTCCTAGAGTTGTCCACTTTTGTCTTGTCTGCTCTGCTATATTGTTCTATTGGGCTCTTTTTGTAGCTGTTATTCTTAGGTGAAAACCCATTCAGTGCTAAATCACAAAACATGTGGACATATATGATGTTGCATCATTTATGTGCTAATTGGTGTTGCTCTATGTGACAGGTTCTTGCAAAGCAAGAGATCGATCTGCTCACAGACCAGGCATGGTTCTCAGAGAATAAAGAGCTTGAGGAGAAGGTTCGTTATTTGATGCTATACCAATTCTTTTTGTAATCACAAAATACGGAGCGTTGTTATAGAATTTTTTATGAAATGCCTACCTAGTTCTTTTCCGGTCATTCAAGTGGCGGTGTTGAGTAATGAAATGATTATATATAGGATTATGATCACCTATTGATCCATGTCTAGTCCTACCTCATGTTACTTGTTATTTAATGCACTGGAAGTCTCCTTGTGTCCCACTAGGTTTGTGTTCTTAAATACGAGGTCAATTGCTTAAGCTATTATCCTTTGATTTGCAGATAGCAAGAATGAGCGTAAAATATGGTATTGTGTCGGAGTATACCTGTATGATCTTGCTTGAGACAGAGAGAGGGAAGAATGACACAGAATCAACTGGAGCACTGGAGGTATGCATTTATCTATGACCTTAGAAAGATATCTCTACTCAACTATAATCAAAATTGTGGGGGGTTATCCCTTGGGGGTGGGGGAAACACAAGTATTTCACTAAGATATTTTCAATCTATGAAGCACGGACACTTCAAATTAGTCACCATAATCATGTCCGACACTTGCTGCACACCTATGTGCTTCGGACATGCTGGGACACATGTCAAACACGCTGCATGTTTCAATTTATTTTTCTGTTCAATAACACAAATTTTGTTATTTTTGATATAATAAAGTAGGAAAGATGAAGTTGAGGCATTTTGCATATGTGAAATTATATTGACTTGTTAAACTTAAGATTTTGATCTTTTTTTTTTTTATAGGGGTGTGGAAGTTCAAAGAGAAAACTAGTTGATGTCAATCCTGTTTCAGAGACTCCAAAATTGTTCACGTCTGCATTCAAAGTTCCTAAATTAAAGAATTCATCTTGTCTTGTAATTTGACCTCTGTGACAATTTTTTCCTACCTTCTATTTAAATAGGAAGCTATAGATATATGTATATGTTTGTTAGGTTTAACTTGGTTCTGATACGGATGAGTTTGAAATGGATCACTTGGCTTTGGGCATAATTGTTCAGCGTATCCTTCTTCATTTTAGTGTAATTTGTGTAATTGATTAGGCTTTGTAATAAAATGTAACTTGTGTAATTGATTCAGCTTTGAATCTGTGAACTTCTTCACTGCTGATGCACTTGGGTATTGAATGATCTTCTAACTTCCATATCGCTTGACAAAATGAACTTCAATGGCTTTCCATCTTCCTTTTGTTTGAATGGTCAGCCTGTTGAAATTATTAAGGCATTCTAAGCAAACTTCTCAATAGTTGTTAAATGTTACGTAAGCCTTACAAGAAAAATCACCATGTATTCCTTCTTATGACATCAGTGGCATCCAAAATTTGAAAAAAAAAAAAAAAAAATGGCACGTGAATTTGACAACGTTAAAATAAAATAATAAAATATGAGGATAAATTATAAATACATCTTGAAATTTGCTTTAAAATATGAATTATCTATTGTAATTTTGAAAATTACAAACATTCTTTTATCAAAAATTTTTATTTAATAAAATTAATCGAAAAAATAAAATTTCTAACTAATCTCTTATATAATAATAAAATCCACATCCCCGTGCGGATACATTTGAGCTTTAGATTAGAGATATTGATTATAGGGCATCAAGCCACTTATTTGAGTTATGAACAGCTGCTGCATGTTCACTGCTGAGCCTGCAAGTGAAGATATATATATTGAAGTGTTAGCAGTTTTATTTGATTTTTTTAATTTTTTTTTTCACTATCAAAGCATATCCGAGTGCCATTGGATATTTAAAGGCATGAGGGGATTACCAGAAAACGTTTCTTGTAGAATTCAACAAGCACTTTGGGTTCACATTTTGTCTGTGGATAAGCGTCGATCTTGTTCAGCTCCTGCACATAGATCCGATAATAAGAGATACCATCATTCAAGACATATACAAGAATGAGTTTAGTTCATTAACTCACTTCAATCCATGCTGCTAGTTTTGGTCTTCCTGATGTGATGTCATACTTCAAGGCATCTTCAAAGAAGATTTGAAACCTTTCAATGAACGGAGCATAGGCAATGTCCACCTGTAGATCACAAAACTTTACTCATGAATTAGAGGAGGATTTCAAATTAGCCACATGACTGTATCAGTATGCTTGTTTTTTAAAACAATTAGTTAAACATATGCTCTCTAAAAATATCATCCACGTCCCATGAAGAGATGAATGCTTGAGAGAACTGAGGATAACCGACAGATCATGGACAAGGCATACCAGACTGAATTGACCAAAGAGAAACATGAGACAAAATACACAAGCTAAATAATAAGTACGCATAAGTACATATTTTCAACTACTTTTAAAATATTCCGCATGAAGGCACCATATATTAAACTACTATGAGATAATTTTAAAAACACAACCATTGCTATTAATTGCTTTAAACCTCCCAGCTTGGGATATTTTGTATGTCACAATCACAGTCACACCATGCCCAAAAGGAAAGTAACTTGAACAATTCCTAGAAGATTCTATATAATTACACAAATAGATAAGAGAATAAACTTACAGTATAATTTTTAACAAGGATGGTAGTCTCAAGTCCCAATTGATATTCCCTTTTGCAATCATAACAGCAGGAAAACAAATCTAATAAATTGTAATGAAACAAATCCCAAAAGCATACCAAACTATAATGTTATTTCTTCACCTTAAGTAGCAAAGGTTCTCTTTGACATCCCTAACAATCTCAAAGTCAGCGGTGCTATTCATTGCATACCTTTAGAAATGAAAGTTTGGTATTCCAATCAAAGTACAAGTAATTTTTCTGTGAAAGGTTACGCCCATTTTGGCATCTTTCAAATATAATACACTACATATATATTGAGAATAACTGATGTTGACCCTTACCCTCTACGTTGAAGCAAATCAACGAGATAAGAAGTTATATGCCTGCCAGCAACATTTATCCATTTTGTGAGATGAGCGAATGAGTAGCCATCAACAATTGGAACCTAGAGAGAAGATTTAGCCATCAACAACTGGGACCTGGAGAGATTTAGCCAACTTAACAATGGAACTATTAATCAAAACGCATGAAATAATGGAACACAACCAACCCAGTTGATACAGCAAACAATTCTATGGATGCTAATACACAGCAAACCTGAATTGCTTACAAACTTCATGAATTAGCTTCTTCTTTATTTATTTATTTATTTATTTATTTTTCCCTCTTTGATAAGTATAAGGAAATATCATTAAAGAGGCACCAAAGGCGTTTTGCCCTTATACAAAATAAAACTTTTATCAACTATACATCAAAGCTATTCAGAATTGTCTACAAAATCTAAAAATTAGTCCAATCACAAAAAATGAACTTCATATTCGAAACATGGATATGATAAAAGAGGAGATTCTACCAGCCTCCTTTGGCAGAACAGTTAAGCTCAAGGTCTTTCCAAGAGTTAGTTGTTTTGCTTCTTTTAGCTTTTCCTTGCGCCATCTTTCAACAGCTTCTGTCATAGACAACAATATCAAGAGGATATCAGGAAAAATAAGGGGAGCTAATATCATAGACAACAAAAAGATTGTGAGATATATGACTACATAATGGCTAAACCCCAAGTTAGTCCTTCCTAATGGCTTCAAGGAACAAAAAAGTTAAAGAAATTCTCTAAACCCCAAGTTAGTCCTTCCTAATGGCTTCAAAAAAAAAAAAAAAAAAAATCAAAATCAAGAATTTCAAAACCATGTTAAAAATAAAATAAAACAAAAAAAAAATCTAGTAAAAATTTCCTTACATTGCACTCGTGGTCTCCATTTTGTTTACTATTTATCTAAACAAAGCTTAAATTTTCATATTGTTACTGCACATCCATCAGTACTCACGCAAGTTCAAAATTGCTACATTTTTTGTTAAAAACTAATATAGCTTGTAGGGCCCAGAAATACCTTGATAGAGAGTGAATCAACCAATTGATTCCCTCAAACTTGTAGAAATCTGCAAAAAATTTGAAGAAGATGAAGAATCAACCCATCGATTTCATGATGTATATATATGTATGTATATATATATATATGTGTGTGTGTGTGTGTGTGTGTGATTTAAGTGAGAATATTAATAGTTATTTTTACAATCTTATAAGTAAATTATCATATGTTTAAATTTGTCCTTAAAAGATTATTTTTAGCGACCAAATTTAGTTAGTCTCTAAAAGACTAATTTCTTGTAGTGACACTCCCTTCCCTTTACAATATCTCATTTGAATTCTTAAAAACTTTTATGCTCTATTACAAGCAGAATAGTCATTTTATAAGAGGTTAATATACAATAAGTTTTTCAACAGCATTGGGTTGGTGGTTTGAAGGGTTGATGGGTTGTCTCTCGGAAATATCTTCAAACACTTGACATGCAGAATTCTTGTCTGTTTCCTGTCACAAACAAGAGGGGAAATCCTAACAAAATAAAAAGATTAGACAAATGTTTCAATCAAATAAAAAGTGAAATGATTGAATCTACCTACCATATGGAGAATTACTACCAAAAAAATCATATAACACAGTAAATAAATAAACATTTAAGGTGCAAAACCCTTTGTAGTTGTAGGAAATATGTAGAAAAATGAAAGCCATTACATTGAAGTTCAATGAAGTAAATAAATAAACATTTAAGGTGCAAAACTACAAAGAAGAAGGCATGAACTTCATAGATATTATAGATTGCATTACATAATGAAAAAATTGGAAAAACAAAAAAAAAAAAAACATAAAATTGATTTGGACAAGGCTAGAGAACACTTGTATATTTCAAACCCATTTCAAAACTTGAATCCCATTTAGACTACTGAAACTTATATAAAAAAAAAGACAAATCTTAAAGTTTCTAGATTCACATCCATAAGCATGGTGTCTTCACTACCTAAGAATTTTATATATAAAAAAAAAATAAAAACCCCCACCCAGAAATCGTTGAATCAAATGCCTAATTCAAAACCCACCACCAAAATCGTTGAATTGAAATTCAAATAGTTTAATCAAATGCCCTAATTTAAGAAGAGAAGGGTTTAAGAAATAAAAGAAACAAATTCTAGGTTTAGAACCTCACCAAAATTGCAGGTCTTTCCCAAGCCAATGAGTTTCGAAGGGTTGTAAGGGAAATGAAAAGCACCACCGTCTATGGCGAAGAGGGTGGGTCTCTATTGGGGAAGAGGATCCGAATTTAGGGAAGAGGAGGAGATGCAGAGGTCGTGCCCATGAGGTGTTTATCAGTCCGTGCCGATCGTCGCTAGCCACCACTATCGCCGCTCGTCGTCGCCTCCGTGAGAGAGAGAGAGAGAGAGAGAGAGAGAGAGAGACAGTGTTGTTTCGAAAGTTAGGGCTACAAACTTGAAAGGAAATGGAAAAAAAATGGGGGAAAGACAGGGAAAAAACAGGGGGGAAATTGAGGTTTTTGTTAGGTTTAGATTTTTGGAATATTTTTAATATTCTTAATATTTAATTTTTTAAATATTTTAAATATTTTAATTTTTTAAATACTTTTAATATTTTTAATGATTATATAGGCCTAAAAAATTAATTGATAAAAAATTAATTGATAGAAAATAATTGACATAGAAGTTGTTTGAAAAAAAAATGATTTGAAAAAAATATTCAAAAAATTACTTAAAACAATTAATTAAAAAAACAATTTTTATTTGAGTATTTTAAAAATAGTTTGGTTATGACTGTTGATCAAAAATACGGATATCGAGTTATGAGTTGTGTGTTTGATTATCAATTATATGTTGAATTAAGTTTTGAAAACTCATCACCAAGCAAATTTTTTTATTTCACATGTCAAATCAAACTTTCAAAACTCAATTCCATGTACAATTCAAAACTCAATTCAACACTCTATTAAAAAACCATAACCAAACAAATTTTTTGTAGTAGAGAAAAGGAGCGATGAGTGGTGAAAGTGGTGGATAAGAGGTATGGTGGTGGTGGTGGTGGTGATGGCGAAGGAGATTAGTGATCAAGTTGTGGTAGTGGCATGGAAGATGGAGTCGCGGCGGTGGATGAGAGGTAATAGTAGTAGTAGTGGTGGTGGTAGTGGTGGTGGCAATGGTAGTAGTCATGGTAGTCGAGAGGTGAAGTGGCGGCGAGTGGAAGTAGTGGTGGTGGTGGAATAGCGTTTGCAGTAGTGGTGAAGGTGGTAGAGGAGATGGGTGGTAAGAGAGATATGAATGAGAGACAGATAAAGGAAAGAGAGAGAGACAGAGTGATGAGCAAGAGAGAGACAAAGTGGTCGCTAAAAGTGCATTTTCTTGTAGTTAATCGATAAATCGAGAGGGAGCTCAGTAAATAGAGAAGACGAGAGAGAGAGAATGAGCAATGCAAACATAGTGGGAGAGAGAGGGAGAAAAAGAGAAAGAGATAGAGATAGAGATAGAGAGTGAGAGACAGAAAAAAGACAGAGAGAGAAGAGAAATGGATGAGAGACAGAAAAGAGTTAGAGAGAAGAGAGATAAGCGAAAGAGACAATGAGAAAGATAGAGAGACAGAGAGAAAGATAGTGAGATGAACGAGAGAGATAGAGAGAAAAGAGATGGGCGAGAGATGCCTATAACAAAATCAGTCATGCATTATTTTCCATCTCTTCCCTTAACAAAATTCTTTCTTCAAGAAAAAAAAGAAGTGTGCATACAAAATATAAACTTCCATACAGCAAAAAAAATATCCATCAACCATCATTTAAGAGTATTTATACAAAATACTAACAGATTTAAGTCCTCAAAAAGTTAAATATATATATATATATATATATTAGTTTAGCTCCCAATATCACCCGCTCGATCATATCAACTATTACCCACAGCAACACCTGCAAAAGCAAATTATATTGTCGTTAAGGTTTGTTAACTTCAAATCTACGATTCAAATCATAACAAATTGAATTTTGATATATTGGTCATTACACACTCTTTTGTCATTTTTTGTTCGTAAATTATTTATTTTCATAATCAAGTTGTACACATCATAATTACTTATGACATATCAATGTTCTAGCTAAAATCTATCTTCGCATATCAAGAAATTAGAATTAAGCGACCACATAAAAATTTGCAAAGCAAATGTAAGCAAAATGAACATAATTTGAACTAAAAGATGCCATAAAAGTAATCACCTAGAGGCGTATCGCATCGTGAATATTTGAATTTTGGACGACTTGTGCATCGCAACTACGCAAGTCATTAACATCCTTGCTCAACTGCACTGGAGACGTATCCACTTCAGTGACAAAAAGTCGTCTCTTCACAGGGTGGGTCTTAGAAACTATAAATTGGCGTAAACATAATAGACAAAATTTTAGAAACTATAAAGCAGTGTTTGGTAGTGGGTGTGGGTGGTGGTGGTGGTGGTGGTGGGTGGTGGTGGTGGCAGGTGGGTGGCGGATGGTGAGTGGTAACGGGTGGGTGATGGTGGCGGGTGGTGGGCGGTAGCGAGTGGGTCATGGCAGTAGTGGTGGTAGTGGTGGTGAGTACAGGGTGGTGGGGGCAAGTGGGGGGCAAATGGCGGGTGGGGGGTGGTGGTGGCAGATGGGTGGTGATGGTGGGGGGGTGGGTGGTGGCGGGTGGTGGGTGGTAGTGAGTGGGTGGTGGTAGTGGTGGTGGCAGGTGGGTGGCGGGTAGGGGTGGTAGTGGGTGGTGGTAGTGGGTGGGTGGGAGGTAGGTGGCTGGTGGTGGTAGGTAGCTGGTGGTGTCAGGTGGTGGCAGGTGGGTGATGAGTGGTGGTGGCAAGTAGGTGGCGGGTGGTGGTGGCAGGCGGTAGATGGTAGTGACAGGTGGGTGGTGGTGGCGGGTGCATGGGGTGGGTGGTGGTGAGGGTGGGTGGTGGTGGTGAGTGGGTGGCGGTGGGTGGTGGTGGTGGGTGATAGTAGTGGGTGGTGGGTGGTGAGTGGTGGTGGTAGGGGTGGTGGCGGAAGACGGTGGTGGAAAATGGTGGCGGGTGGTGGGTGGTAGCGAGTGGGTGGTGGTAGTAGTGGTGGCAGGTGGGTGGCGGGTGGGGTTGGTGGTGTGTGGTGGTAGTGGGTGGGTGGGTGGCGGTGGTGGTGGTGGTAGGTGGTGGTGTCGGTGGTGGCAGTGGGTGATGAGTGGTGGTGGCAAGTGGGTGGGGTGGTGTGTGGCGGGGTATGGTAATGTGGTGGGTGGGTGGTGGCGGGTGCATGGCAAGTGGGTGGTGGTGGTGGTGGTGAGGGATGGGTGGTGATGGTGAGTGGGTGGCGGGTGGGTGGTGGTGGTGGGTGATGGTGGCGGGTGGTGGTGGGTGGTGGTGGCAGGTGGGTGGTGAGTGGTGGTAGTAGGGGGTGGTAGGGGGTGGTGGCGGAAGACGGTGGTGGAAAATGGTGGCGGGTGGTGGTTAGTGTTGGGTGGTAAAAACAAAAAAAAAAAACTCAAAACTCAAAACAGAAACATATTTTTTATGTTTTCATTTTTTGGACAAATTTATAAACTGAGACCACTGATTTATAAATCAAAAATTTTACTAAACAAGTTTTTATTTGAGTTTTTAAAATTTTTATAAATATAAACAGAAAACTGAAAACGTAAGTGTTACCAAACGACACCTTATAAACCAAAAAAAATTATCAAACAAGTTTTTATGACAGTTTTTAAAATTTTTATAAATATAAACTGAAAACTAAAAACGGAATAGTTACAAAGCACCATAATATTGTAATCAAGTCACAAAGTTATGAGTAAAGTGGTGTGATTATGAGGCAAAGAATGTTGATTATGAGATATGTGATTAGTGGTTATGAGTAAAGTGGTGTGGTTATGAGCCAAATAATGTTGGTTATGAGATATGTGATTAGTGGTTATAAGTAAAGTGGTATGGTTATGAGCCAAAGAGTATTGATTATGAATATATGACTAATGGTTATGAGATATGTGATGTTAATTATGATCAAAGTGGTGTGACTATGAGCCAAAGGGTGTTATGAGATATGTGATTAGTAGTTATGATATATGTGATGTTAGTTATGAGCCAAATAGTGTTGGTTATGAGATATGTGAGTAATGGTTATGAGATATATGATTGTTGATTATGAGATATGTGATTTTGGTTATGAGCAAAGTGATGTAGTTATGAGTCAAAGGGTGTTTGGTTATGAGATATGTGGTTATTAGTTATAAGATATGTGATATTGGTTATGATCAAAGTGATGTGGTTATGAGCAAAAGGGTGTTGATTATGAGATATGTAATGTTGGTTATGAGTCAAAGGGGGATTGGTTATAAGATGTGGTTATGAGCTATGGGGATTAGTTATAAGATATGGTTATGAGCTATATGAGTGGTAGTTATGAGATATGTGATTAATAGTTATGAGATATGTGATAGTGGTTATGATCAGTGGTGTGATTATGAGCTAAAGGATATTGGTTATGAGATGTAGTTATGAGATATGTGATTGTAGTTATGAGCCAAAAGTGTTGGTTATGAGATATGTGGGTAATGGTTATGAGATATATGATTGTGGATTATGAGATATGTGATTTTGGTTATGAGCAAAGTGATGTAATTATGAGTCAAAAGGGTGTTTGGTTATGAGATATGTGGTTATTAGTTATAAGATATGTGATATTGGTTATGATCAAAGTGATGTGGTTATGAGCAAAAGGGTGTTGATTATGAGATATGTAATGTTGGTTATGAGTCAAAGGGGGATTGGTTATAAGATGTGGTTATGAGCTATGTGGATTGGTTATAAGATGTGGTTATGAGCTATATGAGTAGTAGTTATGACATATGTGATTAATAGTTATGAGATATGTGATAGTGGTTATGATCAAAGTGGTGTGATTATGAGCTAAAGGATATTGGTTATGAGATGTAGTTATGAGATATGTGAGTGTAGTTATGAAATATGTGATATTGGTTATCAACAAAATGGTGCTGGTTATGAGATATGGTTATGAGATAAGTGATGAGAGCTTATAACTAAGTTATGATTAATTTGATTCTAGTTATGAACAAATATGATTTTGGCTCATAACTATAAAAAGTGACCTGCTTACCAGGTCACTTTTAATGATGTGGCTCAATCTGAGCCATTGATTTTCGATGTACCATACATTTTTTAAATGAAATGTACTATAGACTTTCCCGCATTGAGGAGCTCTTCGTAAGAAATCTTTGGGTGTTCATGCCCAACGGAAGATGATGTTGATTGTGGCTTACTCTTCAACTTTTTTGCACGGAAAAATAACCAAGAGGCAACAATTATCAAAACCAAAATCAACTTGAAAGCAATGTGCTTCTTGGGCTTTTTAGTCGATTGCACGGGGCACGGGTGAAGATTCAGTTCTCGGATCCCCCCACAGAACTTCATGTTGCCAGACACCTCAACTCCGCTCACATCTTTGAAGACCCCTTGAACAGGCACTTCACCCTCAAGATCGTTAAATGAAAGATTCAAATGTTGTGGAAAGCTTGGCCATGTATTGTGGAATTGGGCCAGACAGATTGTTGTGAGAAAGGTCTAAATATTGAATGCTTTTCAAACCACTCAAAGCATGAATGTTTCCTTCAAACAAATTCCCCTGCATAGAAAGCAGTTCCAAAGCAAAACAATTTTCCAAATTGCTTGGAATCTCTCCAGACAATCTGTTTTTTCGAAACATCAAGTGCTGCAAGATTTGTCAAATTCCCAACTTCCTCTGCAATGGACCACTCAAAGAGTTGTATGGCACATTAAGGACTATTGAGAGAGATGAGAGACTCAAGATCTGTTTGGGTATGGTTCCATTGAGTTTGTTGTGAGAGAGGTCTAGAGTTTGTAGGCTTTGGCAGTTGCCTAAACTTGAAGGTATGTTTCCTCCTAAGCTGTTGTTTTGGAGATAAATATACAACAGTTGAGTGATGTTGCCAAAGGAAGATGGTATCTCTCCACTCAATTGATTTGATTCGAAATGCAGTCTTTTCAAGTTTGATAGTTTTCCGATCGAAGCCGGAACGGTACCTGCATGGGCAAGGCCACATGGATGAGTGCGGTGTCAATTGATTCCACTAGATTTTAAAATACCATTAAAAAAAATTACTAGAAACTCTTATAACAAATCAAATCTTGAATTTTTAATTAATCTAATTTAGTCCTAAATTTTTAGCTATTTTAGTCATTACTTTAAAAATATTAATAAAAATAAGGATAAATTACATATACACCCCCGAGATTTGATTAAAATTCGAATCGCCTCCTGTGGTTTTAAAAATTACATTCTATCGCCTGAAGTTTCTAATTTCATAACAAATCGTCCTTTTTATTAATAAATCATTAAATCAATTAACAGTTTTTAATGATATCAAAAATATGTTTCAATTAATAACTTAGATAATTTTATTATTGTATAGGAGAGTAATTATGAATTTCATTTCTTTAAGTTAATTCTGTTAAATAAAATTTTTTAATAAGGAGATATTTGTAATTTTTTAAATTATAAGAGACAACTTATATTTTAAGCAAACTTAAAAAAAAAAAGTGTATTAGTAATTCACCCTAAAAACTAAAGGAAAGAAAAGAAAAGCCATTGCCAATTCCCATTCACAGCAATCTCCATCCCCAAACCCAGCAACCCCCTTTCCCCCAACCCCAATCCCCATTCCCCAGCAACCCACAAACCCAATCCCCATTCACACACACACACACACATATATATATATTGAATAAAATTAGGACTTGATTAGAAAATAATAAGAGAATTCATACAGGCTGGCCAGAGATAATGTTTGAAGTTATAGATGTAGAGGAGAAATTTGAGGACATAATCCATGATCACCACCTACAAGGCTCCCAATTAATTCCCTCAAAATTCATCCCCCTCCGCTGAGTACCAACTGGGGGGTGGAAGTAGGGTCCGTTGTGAGATCAAGAATATGGAGCTAGGGTTTCGTTGACGGTGATGTTTGAAGTTTCAAGCAGAGGAGGTGAGGAAGAGAGGGACGGAGAGTTGCGCGGTGGAAGGGGAAGCGGGAGGAAGGAAGGAGACGCGGGATCAGATTATCAGAGGGTTTCATCCTCTGTGGTCAAGTACATGTTTTTGTGAGAATAGACGGTCTTGATCAGTTAAATGGTTATATGATTTGATGCCGTCCAGTTTAAAATAATTGTTATTTTAATTAGTTTTTTATTTTTTATAAAATGTTGAGCAAAAAACGTGAAAAATAAAAATAAAAAATGATTCGATGCGGTCAAGTTTGGGGATTTTTTTTAAGGTCCTTGGTATTAAAATTTTATAGCATAAAGGACACTCAATATTTTTCATAATGTTTAGGGTAAACTATCAATAGGTCCTACTTTTGAGACTTATTACCCATTAGGTCCTATTGATAAATTTATTGAGTGATAAAGATAAATTTATCAGTCTTTTATTTTTATGAATAAATTTATAGTGATAAATTTATCAGTCTCTTTGTTTTTATGAATAAATTTATAGTGATAAATTTATCAATCTCTTATTTTTATAGTGTTAAATTTATTAGTTAGGACCTGTAGGTAAATAAGTCTAGTTAATAGGACCTACACGTAAGTACCCCTAATGTTTAAGGTTCCTCGACATCAATCTAGAGAAAATTCGATTCAGAGAAGATTCGATCTAGAGAATTTCTCTGAACATATCACAGAGAAAATTTCAAATTTCTCTGGACAACAATAAGGATTAGTGCTTTGCTACAAAGAAAATTGGGTAGGTTTAGAGAAATTCTCTGGTTTGGACTAAATTTTCTTTAGATTGAACTCAATTTTCTCTTAGTTGATCCAGAGAAATTCTCTGGTTTGGATTGAAATTTCTCTAAATTGATTTGAAGGACCTTAGACATTATCTTTTTGGCATTTCATCAAACACCCTCTTTGCTAAATCCGTGTCCCCAGCTCTGTCCGTATTTTGTATATTTTCAAAATAACCTTGTGCAGAATCAGAATCAAGTATTTTCTTTGATGAAATATGATAATTTGTTCAAATTTGAAAAAGAATATAACAAAATTATTTTGAGAGTAAGAAATTCATGAATTGAAAGCAACTGTAAATTGTGTGTAACTCATTCATAGCATATTTATTACATTGAAGACATGTAATTTAATTGAAGACACTTGATCATTTTTCCTTCTAAAACTCCAAAGACTATAATTGTCCTTAATGTAGTCAGGAAAGCTTACAAAACTACTGCGTGGAAGCCACCCATATAACAATGGTGCATGTTTTGATGACATCATCTCGTGTTTGCATCTTTGGGCACCATGGCTCGTCTTTCTTATCAACATGGCCCTCATTCCGGAGCTCTGTTCACCACAATTGGAGTTTGAAGTCACCTCGAACTAACTCATCGGTGGAGTAGTAAAAAGTGCAATATTCACGAACCCTCGCAGCTCAGATCGCAGTGGTTCAGCTTAGATCGCAGCATTCCGGCGACGGCGTAGTAAATACAGAGGTGAAGGTGAAGATCGAAATGTGCACAAAGAGAGAGGATTTGGTTTGGATAGAATGAAGATCAGAAAGAGAAAGAGAGAGTCAAATTTCTTTGATCTGATATATGGGTGTGTGTTTAGGGATCTTAGACACCAAAAAATAATATTATGAATATCTTCCATTACTAAAAATGGAAGAGGAACCTTAGACCAATTTTCCCAGTTTAAAATAGTTATTATTTTAATTAGTTTCTTTTATTTTTATGAAATGGCATTTAAAAAAAAAAAAACTTATCAGTGTAATTGCAAAAATTAGTTATTGTTTGATGGAGTAGTTTATAATTTTATATTTTAATATTTGTAATGTTTACCATTAATCTATAATTTTTTTTAAAGGAAAAGTCTGGGATAATTTTTTGATTGAATGGTTATGTGGTAGAGATTAAATTTATATAGGGTGAAATCGATGTGCAGAATAAATTTGAGTTATAAAATAATAATTCTAAATAATTAAGTCTGAATTTATGTCTTTGTTAAAAAAATAGACAATTAATTTGTTATAAGGGTCAATTAATTAAAAATTCATCATAAAATTTGTGTAAGATCTATTTGATTCGAACGAAATCTTTTTTTTACCTGTAAGAAAGTTTTCCCCCATACTGAGTGTGTCCAAGTTGAAGATGTTGGCAATAACTGCAGGTATAGTTCCATGAATTCTGTTTCCACAGACAAGTAACTTCGTCAATTGGGTTGACAGATTGGCGATCGAGCTCGGCAACACGCCTCCGAAACGGTTGTCAGCAATGTCCAGGAATTCTATCTGGCTGCAATTGGTCAGAGAAGTTATGAAACTCAGATCATCCGGTGTACCGCTTCCGAGATCATTGTCAAGAACATTGAACCACCACAAACTCTGTAAATTCCCAAAACTCATAGGTACACTGCCTGTGAAATTATTGTAAGGAATGTCAATCCTTGAAATCTGCGAAGCATTTGACAGCGAATCGGGTATGGGACCAGTGAAGAAATTGTTTGCCAAGTAAAGATTCCGGAGATAGGGAAATACAACCCCAATGTTGGGTCTGAGATTACCAGTGAACTTGTTGAAGGATAAAGATATGAGCTCGAGCGACGAAAGATTGTAAAGCGAGTGAGGAAAAAATCCCGACAGTCTGTTTACCGACAATCCGAGCATCGTTAGACTCCGCATTTGGGACATGGAGTCTGGTAATTCTCCCTCCAGATTGTAATTATACGACAAGTATTGTTCTTGGAGAGACGTGAGGTTTCCAATTTTACCCGGGACAGTGCCTGTAAGATTGTTGTTTTTAAGGTACAGCATTACGAGGTTGGAGAATGAGCCGAGTTGAGGAGGAATGTGGCCTACAAGGTAGTTATGGTCTAACAGAAGATTTGCAAGGTCAGAACATCGAGACAGGTTGGTGGGGATTGTACCCGTCAAGAAATTGAAGCTCAAGTTGAGGTTTCGAAGCCTGGACAGGTGGCTGAGTTCTAGGGGGATTTTGCCATGGAACGAGTTGTCGCCGAGGTCGAGGGATTGGAGGAATGAGAGATTTCCGATGGCCGGAGAGATGGTACCGGTGAGCTGATGGGCTTGGAGGTCTAATCTGGTGATTCTTTGGTGTTTGAGGGAACATGTGACACCAACCCAGTTGCAGAAATGGAGAGAGGTGTTCCATGAGGATAAGACTCCTTCAGGATCTTCAATTATGTGTGATTTGAAGTTGAGTAATGCTAATTTGTCCGTTGAGTTGGTAAGTGTGGCTGATGAAGAACTGTTTGGAAATGTGAAAGTGAGGAAGAGTAAGAGTAAATGGGTGGCATGAAAGGTTCCTAGGAAGAAGAGGGTTGAACTGATCATAAACTGAACCATTTTGGTGAAAGAAAGTAAGATTGGTATGGGGCAGTGGTAGTCACACATCCTTGAAGGCAAGCCTTTATACTCATCCTGTCGGAAAATTGGTGTATTTTATAATTTTTATTATTTTGATTGAGGCACTTTATATTATAAATTTTGATAAAAATGATAGGAAATAAAATAGGGGTACATATAATATTATGATGAGATTTTTTTTTTTATTTTTTCTTTCCTCTAATGAGAGATATTGTTTTGCTCTCTTATTGTTTTCTCCAAGCGATCAAGATAATTGATACATAAAGTGTTATTTTTTATGATAATTTAATAATTAATAATTATTTTCTTTTGAAATATTTTTGATTATTTTTTTCATTTTCGATTATTATTTTAACTAATAGACTTTTGGTTATTTCAATTTTCAATAATTATTTTGACTATACTATCTAATAAAATTGGGTGACTAAACAATGTCAAATAATATTTTAAGGCTATTAAAATAATTACTTTAGCTCTATTTGTTTGAACAAAAAACATATTCTAACATAAAATATTTTTCTATGTTTGATAGTGACAGTGGCAAGACAAAAGTACACTACAACATACAAGAGTTTTAGAAATAAAATTTGTGGTCCCTAAAAGTGAAAATTTTCTTGCATAAGACATTTAGAAATTAATTTCTATTATCGTGAGGATAGTTGCTAAAAGATCGTCCTGAAAAGTCAAAATTAAGACTTTTAACGACAAAATTTTGAAAATGTCACTAATAAATACACTTTTAGGGACATAATAATTTGGTCTTAAAAAGACTTCTTTTTTTTTTAGACAAAAAATTTAGTCTCAAAAAGATAATAATTCATCACTAATTTTCAATTTTCATTTCTAAAAATATAATGACGACACTTTTCGCAACAAAAATATTTAATGCCAAAACAATAATTTTATCCTTAAATTTTGGTCTCTAAAACTTCAATTTTTTGTAGTGGTGAAGGTGGAGGTGAAAGTGGTGGCGTGGCAACAGCAATGATGGCAACAGTGGTGGCGGTGGTGGCCATGGTGACACTACAAGAATTTTCACTTTTGGTGACTAAATTTTTAGTCACCAAAAGTTAATTTTTAGTTGCCGAAGGGTTTTAGCAACTAAATTATTTGGTTGCAGAAGTAGTCGTTGAAGAATTGTTGGTAAAGGTCATTAGCAACTAAAATTTTTTTAGTCGCCAAATATATTCAATTTCCGACTAAAATTTCAGTCATCAAAAGGTTAGACATTAAATTAAATTAGTACATTTTTAGCGACCAAACTTTTAGTTACCTAAAGTCCCACATTTTTAGCTACTAAAATTTTAGTCGGCAAAGAGTTCTTGTTTGGCTACTAAACATTTGGTCGCCTAAAGTCCCACATGTTTGGCTACTACAATTTTAATCGGCAAAGAGTTATTGTTTTGGCTACTAAATATTTGGTCACTTCAAGTCTCACGTTTTTGGCTACTAAAATTTTAGTCGGCAAAGAAGTCTTGTTTTGGCTACTAAATATTTGGTCGCCTAAAGTCTCACATTTTTTGCTACTAAATTTTTAGTTAGTCAGCAAAAGTGTTTTTATTCTTCAAATTTTGTTTTTAGCTACAAAATATTTTAGTCGTCAAATGTTTGATTTTCTTTTGGCTACAAAACTTTTAGTAGTTAAATGTCTATTTTCTTTTTTTTTTTTTGTGCTACAAAACTTTTAGCCGCCCAATTTCTTTTTAGCTACTAATTGTTTAGTCGTCAAAAACATGATATTATGTTTTATCGCAAAGTTATAGTTTCTCCACAACCTATCTATATTCCATGCAACCTGTAATACGTATATAAACAAAATCAATCATTCCACAATCTACATCCATATACAAAAAATAAATAACTTTAAATGTCAAAATCCATACAAACCAACTATTGTCCAAACTAAAATAATAATTCTATACAAAATATATCATACAAAAATCAAAGTCTTCCGTATACAAAAAATACATTTACTACCAAGCGAAATTACCATTTGGCATGGTACAAATTGCCATCATAATCTGTACCACGACAAAAGGTGATATATGTACCACGACAAAAGTTTTTCTATAGACCATGACAAAAGATCAAATATGTATGTCGACAAATGGTCATATCTATGTATTACGACAGAAGGTGATCTATGTACCACGACAAAAGTTTTTCTATAGACCATGACAAAAGGTCATATATGTATGCCGACAAATGGTCATATATGTACCACGACAGAATGTGATCTATGTACCAAGGTAGTCATTAGCTGTTGATTGCCAAAAGTCTGTATCAGTAACAGTGAACTGCACAAAAGCTGAGGACGACAAAAGTATTACATTAGTTCTATACAAAAGTGAAAATTCTTCTATATACACCAATATGGATTATCCACAAGTCTATGCAACAAAGCCATCTACAAAAAAAATAAAATAAATAAATAATAATAATAATAAAAAAAACATTAGAATTGATTACAAAATGTCATACCCCAAATCTGGGCATGACCGGCCGTGGCCCACAGGGACTTCGCCCAAGGCACACGTAAGCCTAAACATGAACCCAAAACCATAAAGAATAAATGTGATGATAGTCCATAAATAAATAAATCAACACTCAATCCAGTGACATACCACAAGTGAAAAACAAGTCATAACCAACTTCCTAAAAACATATATATACTAAATGGGACACAAACCGCCCACAAAATAAAATAATTCTAAATAAAACCCAATCACAATGTATGCACAAAACTCGACAAAGTAACCTAAAACAATTAAATAAATGCCCTAGAGGTCCATGCAATTGAGTCTCCGCTACGCCATGAGTCCACTCTAAGTCCTTCTAACACCTGGAAATGGTAAACAATTAAGTCAGCTGATAGCTCAGTAAGTAGCAACATGGATAGTAAATACAGTTTTGAAAACATGGCTCAATTTCAAAATAAGATATATATCACAGAAACTAGATTGATATACAGTTTGGTAAATACAATCTATTTCAAAAAGAAGGTTCCACAGTTTAACACTTAAAATACTCATGTCTCACAACAACATGATAAATGACATTTTTCACTTAAAACAGATTATAACATGAACACCAATAATTTTCTGGGTACCAAGAAAAACAAATAATATGTCACATAGTTCTCAAGGCTATAAGCCCCGTTGGATCCAATACTGAACTAAGAGTCATCCTCAGGGTGGCACCTCGGCATTTTCTCAAAGACGATCCGATTGAAGGTCACCTAACTTTTTTTAAAGGTCTTTTCCTTACAATCGTTGAGCACTAGAGTCATCATGGCCCAACCCGGATCTGTTCCCTAGTGGCCAGAGTCACCACATACAGTGGAATAATTTCCCTAGACTAAATACACACATGGTCCTAATAATCAATACACATCAGTTTCGCAAAACATGGTAGTTCATCATTATAGACATGAGACCAAAACAAATACTTTACAGTATGCCAAGTTCACACATGTTTCAGAAATAATTTGATTACATTGATAATATAATAATTTATCAAAACAGTTTAGTCTTGAAATAACAATTTAATTTTCCAACAGTTCAGGGTAGGAACATTTATAAAAATATGTAGCATGAAACTACTCACTTGAAAACGAAATAATATAATCCTCGAATAGAGTATCAAAGTCCAACTAGTGCCTTGAACCAAGTATAAAACTACACATCACTACTAATTTAAAAATACTAAAGAATAGGAACTAAGTAACCTCAACCTAAAGCGCACTAACACGGCTCAACCCAACTCACCGTTACTCTTAAATATTACCTAAGTTCATGTTCTTCAAGGTCTAAAATCACCCAAGACATGGGTTCTGATCAAAACTTAATTAAATGTGACTTTGAGATAAAATAGAATTTTAAACAAGTTTTTCCAATCTATTCGGTAACTTTGAAAATTACAAAACTCACTCCACGCTATTCGAAAAATTTCAAAAAACTCCAGATATCAACTAATATATCTTAAGTTTCAGACCCAATTGGTTTCACTTGATTTTCTTATCAAAATAATTATCTACAATTTATTATATCCAAACAGGTTATTTTCTGCAGCACTTTAAAAAATTGACGGTTCTCTTAATATACACGAGCAATCAATGCAAGGTCAAAAATTCAAGAAACTAGACTCATAACCGGTTCTAATGACGCTGATTTGACAATTTTTGGATTTATACCCAAAGAGAACAACACTCCCGAATTTATTGTTAAAAACCAGTTTTCTGGACAGATTTAAACACATAAGTTTATATGGATTTTGACTCCCAAAAATTATGAAAAAATCTAGATATGCAATTCAATATGTAATTAATCTATTGTAAAAATTTCAAATTAAAATTCATCCGTTTGATATGTTTTCTTGATTTTTAAAATTTGTGATTCTGTGTAGAATTTTTGAACTAAGAATTACACCATTCTTTATACATAAAACACTATCCCAATCAGCCAAATATTTCATAGCCATGCCCAACACATGTACCTACTTCACCGATTTGATCCATCAACTACACAGCAACTCACAAGAAGAAGAAAAAGATAGTGAAGGAATAAAAATAATAAGGGATTTACCTTGCCAATGGCCACCACAAAACTCAACAATTTTCACCCAATGACCTAGACGTCTCTCTCCCTCCCTTTACCTCTCACGGCTGCTCAGAAAAGTTGTGGGAAAACAATATCATAAGAATTAGGGTTTGTGTTTATTTTATTTATATTAGTGGTGGGCACACATAGGTCAAATTGATAGATAAATATACAAAATACATATATAAGTATATATGCAACTCAATGGTAAAGCCTTATTTATTAAGTTTGTGGTCTAGAGTTCAAGTCATACCCTCATCTCTATTTATTTATTTATTTTTTAAATAATAAATCTTGCCTCTAAATTAAAAATTTTTACCATAAATTTATTTTAGGTTTAAAATTAATTAAAAGACCTTCCAAATATTTAATTTGCACATTAGGATTCACCACAAAAATATTTGAGATTATAATATTATTATTTAATTATTTACTTAATTTTTATATTCGGGTTCTCACACAAAATATCAATCTAGTCAGCCATAGGGAACATGTTCTAACATGCATTTAAGGTAGAACAATCGAAAAATGTCTTCTTGGAAATAAAAGAAAGTATATATATATATATGTATCATGCAATATTTATTCCAACCAATTGCACAAACAATCTAATATGTAATTTCTTCATCCTATAAATATATAAAGGCAATTACTAGAATATGTAGATGTTATTTTCATAAAGTTGTCGATCTTTAAACTAAGTGTTGCAAGTTTTTCGACTTAGTGTAAGGCGTTTTCGGCTCAAACTCCAAGTCTACGGGTCCTAATTACATTCCATTAGTTGTCACAGGTCGTAATTGTCATGGGGAAGCAGTCCATGAGAGCCACACGGTATTTCGGGGGCTGTTTTGAATTTTCACCCCCGAAACGCCGTTTTTCAAGTAAGTTTAAGGCGTATTTGGCTCTAACTCCCAACCTATGGGTCCTAATTACGTTCCGTCAATTGTCACAGGTCGTAATTGTCATGGGGAAACAATCCATGAGAGCCACACAGTGGTTCGGGGGCTGTTTTGAATTTTTACCCCTGAAACGCTCTTTTTGAGTAAGTTTAAGGTGTATTCGGCTCTAACTCCCAACCTACGGCTCCAGATTACATTCCGTCAATTGTCACAAGTCCTACTTGTCATGGGGAAACTGTCTATGAGAGCAACACGGTGGTTCGGGGGCTGTTATGATGTTTCGCCCCTGGAACACCCTTTTCCGAGTAAGTTTAGGCCGTATTCGGCTCTAACTCCCAACCTACGGGTCTGTATTACATTCTGTCAGTTGTCACAAGTCCTAATTGTCATGGGGAAGCAGTCCGTGAGAGCCACACAGTGGTTCGGGGGCTGTTTTGAATTTTTGCTCCCAAATTGCCCTTTTTCGAGTAAGTTTAAGGCGTATTCGACTCTAACTTCCAACCTACAGGTCCGGATTACATTCCGTCAGTTGTCACAAGTCCTATTTTTCATTGGGAAGCTGTCCATGAGAACCAAAAGGTGGTTTGGGGGTTGTTTTGAATTTTTGCCACCGAAACGCCATTTTTTGAGTAAGTTTAAGGCGTATTCGGCTCTAACTCTCAACCTACAAGTCCAGATTACATTCCGTCAGTTGTCACAAGTCCTATTTGTCATTGGAAAATTGTCTGTGATAGCCACACGGTTGTTCGGGAGCTGTTATGAATTTTCGCCCCCGAAAAGCTCTTTTCGAGTAAGTTTAAGGCATATTCGGCTCTAACTCTCTACCTACGAGTCCGAATTACATTCCGTCAGTTGTCACAGGTCCTATTTGTCATGGAGAAGCTGTTCGTGAGAGTCACTTGGTGGTTCGGGAGCTATTTTAAATTTTCGCCCCCTGAAACACCCTTTTTCGACTAAGTTTAGGAAGTATTCGGTCTAATTCCCTACCTACGGGTCCGAATTACGTTCTGTCAGTTGTCACAAGTCCTATTTGTCATGGGGAAACTGTCCGTGAGAGCCATACGGTGGTTTGGGGGCTGTTATGGATTTTTGCCCCCAGAAAGCCCTTTTTCAAGTAAGTTTAGGGCGTATTCGGCTCTAACACCCAACCTACGGGTCCGAATTACATTCCACATCGTCATCCATGGGCTTAGTCGGTACAACATCAGTGCTGTCATCTTGTTGGAACACATCATTAGGTTATGGCACATCCACCTCGGGCACATCTCAAATTCTTCGATGTTGAAACTTTTCTACTACTCTCCAATTGGCACCTAACTTCGTATCATGCACGTAGAAAACTTGTTGCACTTGACTTGGTAACACAAATGGGCCATCTTTATACCATTGACTTCTTACATCAACAGTAGTCAAATGTGGTTCGACACGCAAAGTTCTATTACTACCGGTGTTATACCATTCACATTGGAACAAAACAACACGATGCCTAAACAAATATGTTATTTCCCAAACTTTGCAAATGTAGCCGTAGCACTTTATGAATTAGCCTTCATGGTCCCCTTCCACTACCAATCCACTATTTTGAGTTTTATGATGGTTGTCACAATCGCGAGCATGGAATCGGATGCCATTACAAATGCATCCTGAATATGTGTTCACTAAGCTGTTAGGACCATTTGCCAGTGACCATATCTCATTGGTTGCTTCGGGTGACTTTTTGTGCCGCAATTGGTTCATCTACATTAAAAAAAAGTGTCATATTATTTTTGACATAACTTAACTTCATGTGTAAACTACACTATAAGGAATTGTAGCATACGCAATCTTTGAACCATTTAGGAAATTCTTTGCATTGTATATTGGCAATGTCACATGCACTTCCATGTTGTTTTTGCAACAACATCTTGTGTTCCCTACGTAGGACAATGTAATTCATAAATAATTTGAAGAATGATTACTAAAAAAAAGCATATAGGTCACATATAGTATGTCACAGGTTCAAGTCGTACTCTAGATATTCTTCAACTTCTAAGTTGTTGTGTAGGACAAACCAATGAGTCGTTTCACGGTCGGCTACAGACACATCAGTTTCCCTTGTTAGTAGACCAAAAAGACGAACATTTTGAGTGAAAATTGCCAACCCCGGGCCATTGTCACCCATGTTATAATTCCTTTCTTCTCGAATAAACACCATTTCAACGCCGTCTAAATATATTGAACAAAATGTCATACACTCTTTTGAAATGTAAGCCTCCGCAATGGAACCTTCTGGCTGAGCTTTATTGCGAACAAATCCTTTTAGAAGTCTGAGCATCCTACATGGCAATATGATTTGAATGTTAATGTTTACATTATCTACTATATGTAAATTGGGATGTTCGGGAACTCGTGGTATTACTTCTCAATGGGATACATCCATCTTGCACAGGCCCTCCAAGCATAGCCTTGTGAGACAAATGAATTGCCAAGTGGACCATGACATCAAAAAGTGCAAGAGGAAAAATCTTCTCAAGCTTACAAAGTATAAGTATGATTTGTTCCTCCATTTTCTCCAAATCAGTCACCCTCAATGTCTTGGAGCAGAACTGTTTGAAAAAATTTCCCAACTCAAAAAGTGTGGTCCCAATTTCCTTGGAAAGGTATCCACGCATCCCAATTGGAAGTAGTCGTTGTAGAAGGACATGACAGTCATGAGTTTTGAGGCCAGATAATTTTCCACCCCTCAGGGGTGACACAGTTGGATATATTTGCTGCATAGTCATCAGGGTACTTAATCGATTTCAAGAAATCACAAAAACCTTGTCTCTTTACCGGGGATAATGTGTATGATGCCGGAGGCTTCTCAAATGAGCCATTGGAACGCTTCTTCAAGTGTAACTCCTTTCGTATCCGCATGTCTTCTAGATCTAAGTGTGCTTTATCTGTGTCCTTGTTCTTGCCATCAATGCTCAGTAGTGTCCCAACTAGATTGTCACATATAATCTTCTCTATGTGCATGACATCAAGGTTGTGTCGAAGCTTCAGCGTTTTCCAATAGGGTAGGTCGAACATAATACTTCTTTTTGTCCAATTGGAAGGTGGATTTTCATTTCGTTGTTTTTTTTTGGTTGTTTGGATGCTTGCCATACAGCCTGTATGTCCCCGAATCAATTTGCTACGGTATTTGTTCTCCCAATAACTCCACAGGTTTGGACCGATGCTCATTTTGACCATTGAAGAGCTTACTTCTTCACCAAATATGGTTCTCGAGCAAGTGACGATGGGCACCCATATACTCTATCTTACTTCACAGACACTGAGATAATGCATCCATGTTACAATTAGGGCAAGCCAAGTAACCTTTTGTAGTCCAACCAGACGTGGTACCATATGCGGGGAAGTCATTGATGGTTCACATGACTGCTGCATGCATTTTAAATGTTTGACCGTTTGAGGCATCATATGTTTGCACACCATGCTCCCACAAATTCATTAACTTCTCCACTAATGGTTGCAAGTAAACATTGATGTCTCTTCTAGGGATGGATGGACTGGGAATAAGCATTGACATTATTAGAAATGGCTCTTTCATACACTTCCACGGGGGAATATTGTAAGGCATTAAGAGTACGGGCCACATACTGTACGATTTGCTCATATTTCCAAACGGATTGAAACCATCCGTGGCAAGCCCTAACCTTACATGCTGGGGTTCCACAGAAAACGTAGGATGCTGCATATCAAAGTCCTTCCATGCCTAACCATTGGCTGGATGCCTTAAAATTCCATCATCCACATGCTTCTCTTTGTGCCATCTCATATCTGCGGCGGTTTTTTTTCGACATGTACAATCTCTTCAACCTCGGTGTCAAAGGAAAGTACCTCAATATTTTGTAAGGAATCTTTTTACCACTCTCATTGTTGAACTTGTATCTAGACTCCTTATATGTAGGGCAATTCTCTAGCTTTGCGTTGTCCTTCCAAAACAAAATACAATCATTCTTGCATGCATGAATGGCCTCATATCCCAAACCCAATTCACGTAAGAACTTTTTCGCTTCATAAAGGGTCCATGGAACAGTTTCATCACACTTTGGAAGAATGTCTTTGAAAACTTGCATAACCATATTGAAAGATTTTTTGCTCCATTTATTGTACACCTTAATATAAATCATCTTAATAACGAAGGACAACACGGAAAACTTTTCACACTCTGGGTGCACTTTGCATCGAGCATCATCAAACAACCTAATGAACTTCACTAAATTTTCTCTGTCCGAGCTATTAGTTTCTTCATCGATATGATCATCCATAAGGCCACTCATGTAAATCTCTTCCAATATAGTAGGCAACTCGCCCAAATTATCGTCAATGTCAAAAATTGCAGCTCCATATCTTTCACCATCATCGTTTGACACACTAGGTTGATCATGACACAATGGAACATGTTTCCCGTGGTTGTAATAACCCCGACCCATGATTAGCGCTAATTCATGTTTAAGTATGCCAAATAAGTAATTAAGAAGAAATCTTGAGTTAATTATATGTGCATTGCATGATTTTGTGTTTATATTTGTTTGACGTAGAAAGATCTGTTCATGTTTTAGTTTTGATTTGCGAATTGAAGGCCTTATCGGCATCTGATTCAGAAATTGACTTGATTTATATGTTAATTAGGATTTATAAGATTTTATGGTAAGTTTAATTAAAATTTGATTTAGAACGATTAAATTAGAACAATTAATGTCAATTAATTAATCAACTCTTGATTAAGCCTATATAAGGCTATTTGACTCCACTAGTCATGTTTTTCACCCTCATTTTCCTCATCTTCAAGCTCCAAATGTGTGAGAGAGAGAGGAGGGGAGAAATTGGGATTAAAGGCTAGAGAAAAGGAGATTGCTAGGATTGTTGGTGAATTAAGGAGAATTGGAGAACTTTAACTTCAACACTTGTGAATTCAAGTCTCTAGGTAAGGAATCAAACTCTTAGTTGTGTAATTGAGCTAGATTTTACAAGACTTCAAATAAACTAAATGAATTCATGTAGGATTTGAGGTAGAATTGAAGAAGATTGAGCCATACCATGCATGGATGTTCATTTCTTCATAAATTGAGCATGGTTTCAAAGAATTCTTTCATGCATGTGTTCATTTCAATCACATTTTGAGAACCCATCATGTTTTCTATCAATTTGTCTAAATTGATCATGTTTTGGGGGTGATTGAGTTCAAGGAAATGCATGCATGTCATGTTTTAGTGCATTCATGAAGTTCAAGTTGGATTTGCGACCAATTGCCATCTTTTTGGGCCTTGATTTCATGAAATGATCTTCAAGTCATGATGTTTTGTGAGTTTCTAAATGTTTTCCAGAATTTTGGCCCAAAATATTGAGTTTTGAACTGTTTAGTTTGAGTTTCAAGCTTGGAGATCAAATCTTGAAATTCCAGAATTTGAATTCACGCTCGAGCGTAGAAGCTCACGCTCGAGCGTAGTGCACTTCCGCTCGAGCGACCTGAAGCACGCTCGAGCGTGAAATGCATGTACCTAGAAGTTCATGTGTTTTGCAACATGCTCAAGTGACAGAAGTCACGCTCCAGCGAGGGTCTGAGTCTCACGCTCGAGCAGAGATTAAGCGTCCGTCAGGCATGAAATTCAAGCAACCAGTACTTTTTTAAAGTTTGCAGTCCGCTCGAGTGAGGGGAGTCACGCTCGAGCGAAGCCTCACTTTTTACATGTTCGCTCGAGCGAGAAAAGCCACGCTCGACCGTGGACCCTGTTTCCAGCAAAGTTTGAAAAATGTTTCAAGTGCATTTTTGCATCCTCATTCCATCCTAGGCATTCCTAGGCCATGATTAAGACTCCATAATGAGGTTAAAGTCTAGAAACACACTAAGAACAAATGAAATATCCGAGCATGTGTATTCAATGTATGGATCTGCCATGTTATGTAGGTCATGCGCCTCAGGATAGGTGAATTGCCTACTTTGCTGCCAATTTGGAGTTACCAGTTATTTGTGAGTAATAACTTAGTAAAGCTATGTTCAAGTAAATTATTTTCTGCACACGAATTAAGAACTGTTCTATGAAATGTCATGTTTTTATGCTATGAATGATTGTCCAAGTCTAACAAGTACTTATGACATTATGCTATGATTCAAGTTATGCCATGATTCAAGTATATGCAAGTTCCCGGTACCGGAGGTTCCTTATGGGACTGACAAGCTATCTATACCCGGCTGGAGGTTCTTAAGTGGAATTGACAAGTTTACAAGTTCCCAGTCCGGAGGTTCCTTTATGGGACTAACAAGTTATTCTTACCCGGCTGGAGGTTCTTATATAGAACTGACAAGTATTATTTAAGACATTATGTGTGTGATCTGTCAGCGTTGATGGATGTACTATGTAAGACTAAGCATAAACTCTGAATTCCATATATGCTCAGAATGAGAATACGTACGTGAATTTCCGTTTCAGCCACAGTTATGGGACATCATTCATTTACCTCTTTACTTTTTTATTATTCATTGGGCTTCCGCTCACTAGTTATTTATTATGTATGTAGGTAAGCAGGCTCATGATCAGGCTTAAGATGATGCCTGGGGTATTTTGTGTTGGTCAGCCACCTTTTGTGCCTCACAAGGAGGTTCCAGATCAAGTCATGTATTGTGGCTGTGTTAATATGGATGTATAAGGCTGTCTCTTTTGTTTTATGAACAAGTTGCCTTTTGTATGTACTTGTTAGTGACGTGTAAATACTGTACCTATGACGTCACTTGTATGTATATAAAGTTTAAGATTTTCAGTTCCATGTATGTCTTCGCAGCTCAATGGACTTTGTATGTTTTGTATATTTGCTTTCGTAGCCCCTAATTATATGCTATTATGTCAAGAGGCCTTTGGTAATCCAATGATTACTGGCCGGTTATGATGCTAAACCTATAGGGGCGGGTTCGGGTCCTAACAGTGGTGCACCCAAGTTTTATAAGAACACACGATTCCTCTTCGAATCAAGTGTAACCATACAACTTGTCGACTATGTTTTGTGCCATTCAAGCAATCGACACACGGACAACGAATGTCATCGTGTGGGCCTAAATCCTTCGTAGCAAAGTCAATAAATGACTTAACACCTTATTGGTACTCTTTACTTTTCGACCTATCTTTTATCATCATCCAACTCTTGTCCATCTTTTGAACCTTACAAGTCAAGCAAAGATTAACGCTGGCATGGACATCAAATAAACAAAAATACTCAACAATGGAATTGCGTATCTTTTATCATCGTCCAACTCTTGTACATCTTTTACGACAAAAGTTTTAGTTTTCACTTATTTGCAACATAGATTAAAATTTGGAAACACATGGTTTAGGGATTGTATTCAAAAGTTAGGGTGAAACAATTAACTATTTGGACTATACAAGTACAACGTAAACAAGGAGAGGTAAAAAAGAATGAGAAAATTCACCAAACACAACCATTGTAAATACAAAAAACCAACCAAGCTACCATCAAAGGTTATGAATTATAGTAAACAACCAAAGCTTAAATGCTTGTTTCACTGTGGGTGAAGTTGTAGAATGTTCCTTAGGAGAAAATATGGTTTAGGTATACTACTAGCATCATTGGAACTCCTCTCTACTTGAATCAGCTCACGTTTACTAGAAGCAAACTTACTTTTGTTATAGGAGCAAACTTACAAAAGTGTGATGTTTGCAAGGGTTTAGTCTTATAAGCAAAAGACATTTCATCCTCCCTCTTATACACGCAATAGTGGAGAGTGAAGAAGACTTAAACACAAAAGCCAATAATGTAGAAAATGGTGAAGAAGAAAAAGAGGAAAACTGGTATGCAAGTTTCTTTAACAAATATTAACGAAGAAAGGGCACAAGGTCCTCCACCTCTTCTATATCTATTGTCTTTAAAATCCTCAAATCTTGTCAAATGGGAGTTTTAGGTAATAGCAAATTCACTTCTAATCAAGAGTTGCCATGCCAAAAGAATGTTGTAAATTATTCTCAAGGCACACCCAACAAGGATAAGAAAAAGGAACACCAAAGAATCCACATTGTGATAAGGTAAAAATTTATGTCATAACTCAAGCTAATGAAAGACCGAGTAGTACTTTTGAGGATGGCCATAAAATATGACAATTTGGGTGAAGTAGGATAATAAAGAAAATACAAACAAAATTTATTATAAAAAAAAGCAGACATAATGATGTATCTTATTTATATTATTTAATAAAAATTAAAATGTCTATCAATTTAGTTTATAATTATAAAAATAACATTATTTCATTAATTTTGCCTTTCATGTCATTTTTCTTTTAATAATGGAGCATCAATCTCCTTGTATTGTCTTTCAACTGTTAGATGACACTTTTGCACTATATTTGGCAAACTTTATGAGAAGAATGATACAAGACATGAGCAAATAATTGACCAAACTGATGACAATACGTATTAATTATATTTAAACTGATAAAAATACATACACAGATAATCTCAATCTCAGAACACAAAATTTAAACTGATGAGAACACATAGAGAACATATAAATAGAGAATACATAAACAGAGAATACACAAATAATCTGATTGAGATTATATTTAAATTGATGAGAATACCTACACAGATTATCTGTGTATGTATCAGTTTAGATTACCCAATCTCAAAATACATATTAATTAAATTTAAACTGAATCTTCGCCACTACATCTAAACTGATTACCCAATCACATATTACCCATTCAGTTTAATCCATTTAAATGTAAACTCATTCATGTGTTGGTGGGCTTAGTGTAAACCCAATCTGTAAACTGAAGATTTAGTTTATAGTTTAATTGTAAACCCCATATTCAGTTTAAATGTAAACTCAATCTCAAAATACATACATAGATAATCTCAATCTCAGAATACATACACAGATTAGATAATCTGTGTATGTAAATTTCATACACAGATTTACATAAATAATGACGAGTAGAATACATGAGAGAGAAAATTTCAATGAAAATAATCAGAATACAGGAGATTAGATAGACAATCAATGGATTAGGGCTTTGAAACTAATGAGAGAGAAATGAAAAATAGGGCGAAAGGTATCAAACCCTAAAATCAAACCCATTTACAACATCAAACCCATAAAACTCTAGTAATGAAACCACTTCAAACAAACCCATTTCAGAAATTAAGAAAAAAATTAACTGGAATGGATAGAATAAAAACCCTAGAGCAAGAGTTCACAGTTGGGGAAATAGAAGAAGGGGTAGAGAGAGAGAGAGAGAGAGAGAGAGAGAGACCAAGACTGAGAACGATAGAGCAAGAGAGCGAAAGGGAGCGAACCTGTTAGCGGCGGTGGCTGTGGTGATTTGCGGCGTACGGGGAACGACGGTGCTGAGGTTGCGAGGGCGTGAGGTTTGCTGGTGATTTGCATGGCGGAACGACAGAGCAAGAGATGTTCTGTGGCTGTATGTATACAAAGAGAGGCAAAATGTGTGAGATAGGCGCGAAAATAAATCTAAAACATTTACAGCTTTAGCGACTAATGTTTTTGTTAGTCACCAAAACCGAATCATTAGCAACCAAACTTGTGTGGTCGCTAAAAGGTTTTGAATATGATCTGCTGCCAATTGGCGACTAAAGATTATTTTGTCGGCAAACGGTATAAGACACCGACTAAAAAACAATTTAGTAGCCTAAAATATATACCATCGGCGACTAAACGTTTTTTAGTAGCCTATGATGGAATATTTAGCGACAAAAATATTGTTTGGTCGCCAATAAGCTATATTTCTCGATTAAAAAATTTAACAGCTATATCATTTGGCTAGCAAAAATTATTTTCGTCGGCAATTGTTCAATAATTAGCGACTAAATTTAGTAGCCAATTGTGCCATTATTAGCGACTAAATTTATGTCAGTTGCCGATAAGCAATATACACCGACTAAAAAACTTTAGTAGCTAAATCTTTTTATTTTTGCTAACTAATAAAATATTTGGTTGCTAATTCCACCACTTTTGGCGACTAAAAATTGTTTAGTCGCCAAATTTAGTCGCCAAAAGTGTCATTTCCTATAGTGTGATGGTGGTGTGGCAGTGGAGTTGAGAGTGATAGTAGTAGTTTGGTGATATTGGTAGTGTGGCGATATTGGTAAGAGTTTAGTTCGGGAAATATTTTTCGTCTTTTAAAAAGTGAACAATATTTTTTTGTCTAAATAAACTTGTCTTTCATTGACCACACAAAATATTTTTCATTCACTTTTATTTTTATGATATTAAAAAAATAGAAAATACGAAAAATATTTTCTTCTAAAACAACGGAGGGTAAGAATCTGTTAGCTAGACTACCCAACTAGTCAGCCAAGTGATGGGCAAAAGCAGGTCCCAAAGTCAACTTTTATATATAGAGAACTGGGGACTACTTACCATTTTTGGTGGGTAGTACTTGGCTAGTCATATGTATAGAGAGACTCTGCATGGACAAAGAAAACAAGTTGCGTTTCAGACTGTTACGTAACATGCCAACTATGGGTGGTTGGTGAGTGATCTTTGGGATTGTCGATAGCAAAACCATTCACGACAGTCAAACTGGTATAGGCAGTGGCCTGTCTCTATTCCATATATGGATTTGTTATTTGTATGCTTGTTATGGATGGCTTGAACACGCTACTGGACTTTGAGATTTGTCTAATTGAAGTGGAGAGGTGCTTTGTATGAAAATTGGGGATGTTGCTGTGAGCAATTCATAGTAATTTCCTATAGTGTTTCAGTAAAGTTTTTTTTTGAATCTTTTTTAATAATTTGAACCATTCATATTGTAAGATTTATTAATTAGATCATCTATACAAAAAATCAAATTGATTGGATATCTATAATTCTGTAACAAGAGCACATTTTTTTAAAAAAATAAACGATTAACTCCATCTTTATAATTTTTTAAAAATAATTAGTATTTGATCATGGAATTATAGATTTTTGATTAATTTAATTTTTTTGCATAAATAATATACTCGATAAATTCTACAATATAACGGTTCAGATTATCAAAAACAGACTCAGAAAAGGCCTCCACCGAAGCACTACGGGAGGCTATTGTGATTTGCTCATAGGGGGTGTTTGGTAAAACTTTTTTTCAACTTAAATCAGCTTTTGGCTTAAATTAAGCTGAATTGGTGTGTTTGGTACAACTTATGAGGCATAGATTATGGCTTAATTTAAGCCATTTTCGGCTTAAATGTAAAAGCAACTCCAAGGGTGCTTAAATTTTGAGCTTAAGCGCCCAGCTGTGTTTGGAGGGTCCAAATGACTTAAATGCCCTTCATAATTTCAAATAATTACAGGTGTACCATGTATATAAATAAAAAAATCTCTCATTTTTGTCTCTTTGATGAAGCTCTGGCGATTTCCGACGATGTTTGGCGATTTTCGGCGACGTGTCCCTCGCTTCGGCGATGAAATAGATCTCTCTCTTCGCTCTCTCTCTTCCTCGCTCTCTCTCTTTCTCTCTCTCTGCGCTACATTCATGGCACCGGTCGATCTCGGGTTCATTGCCATCGCGATCGTAGAGGTTGAAGGAGGAGGGCAGCAACAACAATATTTAGAACCTCAAGTCAATAGACAACAAATAATGAACATCACACAGGAAATGTATGGTCCAGGCTTGAGAAGGCCAGATAAACCAATGTTTAGGAGTCCTTACCCTCCATGGATGGAAACAATTCCCATTCCAAGGAATTACAGAATTCCTGAGTTTACTTTGTTCACAGGGGAGGAAAGACAATCAACCATAGAACATATGGACAGATTCATACTCCAGTGTAGAGAACCTGGTTATGATGATAATTTAAAGTTAAAGCTCTTTCCTCGTTCTTTGTCGAAAGTGGCATTTACTTGGTTTATTAACCTGCCAGAGAACTCTGTTCACACTTGGCAAGACATGGAAAATCAGTTTCATGCTCAATTCTTTAGAACTGAACCTGAAGTGACAATGGTGGATTTGTCAAAATTTAAACAAAGACAAGGAGAAAGTGCAAAACAGTACATCGACAGGTTTAAAAAAGCAAAAAACCGCTGTCATGTATATATGCCCAAAATAGAAGTAATAAGATTAGCCCAAAATGGTTTAGATTTTGAGCTTAGGAAAAAATTTGAAGGCATGACGTTTAGGGATTTATTTGAGTTGTCTTCAAGAGCAACTAGTTATGAGGCCATTCTCAGAGAAGAACAACATAGAAATGCAGCCTCATTGGGCACTTATTATCAAGAAGTCGAATTTGACATGGAAGTTGACATAGATGTTGCCCAAGTAATAGGTAAAAAACATGTGGTTTGTGAGACATTAAGAAAGAGACCAACCTATAAGCATGCCAACAACACAACCAGCCAAAAAGGATGTGGCTATATCACATAGACAATATTCTTTTGATTTGTCTAAAGAAGATGTATTATTTGATGAGTTATTAACAAATAAGTTTTTAACTTTAACACCAGGCCACAACATTCCTAAAGAAAGGGACAGAGTTGGCAAGGAATATTGCAAATGGCATAATTCTTTCAGACATTCTACTAATAATTGTATTACATTTCGAAATTGTGTGCATGATTTAATTCAGAAAGGGATGTTGAAATATGCTGAAAAAGATAAAGGGGTAATGGCAGTTGACAGTGATCCATTTCCTAGTATGGTGGAAATCAATATGGTGGCTACTGATCAGAAGGAAAAGGGAAAAATCCTAGAGTTTTGTTGGTGGAGTTAGAAAAACTTCACAAGGAAAGGCTGGAGAAAATGGCAAAAGAAGCAAAAGGGAAAAGAGTTCAAAAGGAACCAAGTGAGAGGTTCATCTGTTTCAGGTGTGGTTCTGAGAAAGAAAAAACCAAGGCTATTATGATTAATGGGATTCAACAAATTGGAAAAGATGTTGGCCTGAGGTTTAATACTATGGGAAGTGGAGATTTATAAATTTTTGATAATGATTGTTTATTCTATAATGGAACAGATCCTGGAATTTTTGGACCTGTAGAGAACTACGGTAAGGATGATGCTCCATTCCTATTTCAGGGAGCCCCTGTCCATCCATGCTTGGTTGGAGCTAGTAATGTGCCCGTTTGATAGAGCTGTGGGAAAGTGATTATAGATTATAGCTTAACAGATTATAGCTTATAGCTGTGAGTATAAACTAGTAACCTGTTTGGTGTAGCTGTGGGATTATAGATTTAAGCAGCAGAGTAGTGTTTGGTAAATAAGCTGTAAAATAGCTTTTTGCTGTGTAATTGTCATTTTTGCCCTTATGAATAGGAAATTTGTAATTTTTGTCATTTTCTTCTCTTTAAATTTGGAAAAAGTTATTTCATTAATGGAAGTTGATTAATTAGTACCTAATTTGGTACATTTCATTACCTCAAGTTTTTATTTATTTATTTATTTATTTATTTATTTTTTTTGTAATAATATTGAGTTGACAAGAAAACAAAAAATGTCATTGCAATAAAAATACAATAAATTACTATTAAGGCAAGAAAAATAAAACTTCATAGATATTTATAGAACTCCTAATTTCGTCTACAAATTGACATACAAATATTATGTCTCCTTACTTCCATCTCGTTGTCATCACATGCAACATCATTTCCATGGCGTGCTTGTTAAGACGAAGATCCTTCCTCTTCATTAGGCACATAATCCGTGAATCTATCATAAGAGTCAAATGTAATATTGCGGAGCTTACTTCGTCGGGTGAAATTATGATTTGCCATTGTTGCACAAACAAGTTTGACTTGGGTCGGCCACTTGTAGTTTGGTGGGATATCCTTTATCATCGGCCATCTTACTTTCCAAACCCCGAACGTTCTTTCTATTACACTTCTAAGTGATGAATGTGCTTGGTTGAATTTTTCTTGTGCATTTTAGGGGGGTTGACCATGTTCAAATTGAGCTAGATGGTATCTCTCTCCTTTGTAAGGTGCAAGATATCCTTTCATGTTTGGATAACCAGCATCCACCAAGTAAAACTCATCTATTTTAAAATTCCAAAATGAAATTAAAGTAAGCAATTATAAATGTAAAAATAAATATGAAGATGTGAGTGTGGTGCATCTATTGTAGCAATCAAATATAAAACAGTTACCTCCTTGTGGTTTTGGAAAATTAAAACTAGGATTCCTAATTGCATCTAAGAAGATCCGAGTATCGTGTGCACTTCCTTCCCATCCTGGTAAGCAAAATGTGAAACACATATCAAAGTCACATGCGGCCATTATGTTTTGAGTCGCATATCCCTTTCTACCTATTAGACGAGCTTGCTTATCTGGAGATATATATGCTTTGATGTGTGTTCCGTCAATTGCTCCAATACAATCCCATTACATAATAATGAATAAAAATATTTTTAGCCACAGATTAGTAGAAATATCCTACCAACATTAATTATATGTAACACCCAAGTTGCACTTGTAGTTAATTATTTACCTTGAAATGAGGATAATATTTGCAGTTGCGTCGGATATATGGATGCACACCATTAGTCGGTTGAGGCCTTACCCAATCAGTGGACATCATTGTAACAGCCTTTAACACCTTCTTGAAATATTTTGAAATAGTCTCGCCGGAATGTTGAAATCTTTCTTGGACATTTCTGTTTCGAATGTCACCGCCAATAATAAACAAAAATATTGCAACTTGCTCTTGAACTGAGACTTGTTGTCCAGTCTCAAAGCCATACTTTGTCTTGTTGGGTATACCTCCTTATTGGAGTGTGGGACCCAATTGGTTTTGGAAAAAGAGTTTTAATTTGGCTTGGTTTAGTTTAATATATTTTTATATATTATATTTGTGGAGGCCCAATCCAATTTGGATACAATTAGGGGTTGATTACAAAACCCTAGATTCACAATATATACATATATATTGTTTGGTTCTTCAAAAAGGGTGTGGCGGCTACAACATATTTAATTATTTGGTGAGCTTGGTTTTAGTGGATAGAGCAGCAGGTTTTGATCAAAATTTTATGGGTTCTTTGTGAGTAATTTTGATGCTGTTACAGTCTCTGTTTTGAAGATAGTTTGGTTTGTTATTTTGGGTCTTCTTCAACTCTGATTCTGAAGATTTTGGTTAATCAATTTGGTGAGGTCTTTCCTCTTGTTTATTTGTGATTATTTGGAATTCACCTAAGGGTGGTTTGTGAGACCATTCGTGTCTCGTTTGTAATCGTTTGGAACTTATTTGGTTGATAGTGGAATCGGATTTCGATCCCGTGGACGTACCTCACATTAAAGGAACCATGTAAAAATTCTTGTGTTGCCTTTGATTTAATTTTTTCGCATTAGTTTTTATTCTCATTGATTGATTTACTTGTGGGGAATCACATCAATTTTCCCTAACAACTGGTATCAGAGCTTACGGTTTATTGGGGTTTATTTATTTGTGTAAATCAATGGAGGGGAATGTGGGTTGTATGTCTAGCTTCAATAGAAGCAATTGGGTAACTTGGAAAACTAAAATAGAGGACCTATTATTTTGTAAAGATTTGTATGGACCCATTAAGGGTGATAATAACAAATCAAAAGATGGTTCTTTTTCAAAGAAAGACATTGAGTGTTATTGTTGTCATGAGAAAGGGCACATGAAGCGGGAATGCCAAAAGCTCAAGAACAAGGAGAAAAGGTGTGACAAAAGTGTGGATAAGAAGCAAGAAGACACAACGGCAGTTATTACCGATGATCTCATGGTCGTTTGTGAAGATGATTGTATCAATTTTGTGGGCCAAGAGAGCAGTTGGGTAATTGATTCTGGTGCTTCTTTTCATGTGACTTATCGAGTTGATTTCTTCACTACTTACACTGCAAGAGATTATGGTTCTGTTCAAATGGGTAATGAAGGTTTGTCCAAGATTATCGGTATAGGTGATGTTTGCTTGGAAACAAATTTGGGCTGCAAATTGTTACTTAAAGATGTGAGGCATGTTCCCGACATTCGCCTTAATTTGATCTCTATTGGGAAGCTAGATGATGAAGGCTTCAACAACAAATTTGGAGATGGAATCTGGAAGCTCACAAAGGGTTCTTTGGTGGTGGCTAAGTGCAAGAAGACTCATACACTTTATTCGATGCAAGGAAAAATTTGTAAAGGTGTTGTCAATGCACTTGAAGATGATACTTCTACTGAATTGTGGCACAGGCGACTTGGGCATATGAGTGAAAAGGGGCTACAAGTTTTGTTCAAGAAAGAGCCTCTACCCGGTTTGAAAGGTACACATCTTAAAACTTGTGTTCATTGTTTGGCAGGTAAACAACATAGAGTTTTTTTTCATAAAAATGTTGCTTCTAGAAAAGAAAAAGTTTTGGAGTTGATTCATTCGGATGTTTGTGGTCCTTTAAAAGTTAAAACACATAGTGGTGCACTTTATTTTGTTACTTTCATTGATGATTATTCAAGGAAAGTTTGGGCTTATCTACTAAAAACTAAAGATCAAGTTCTAGAAGTATTTAAGCATTTTCAGGCCATGGTTGAAAGAGAAACATGGCAGAAATTGAAGTGCATCCGAACAGACAATGGTGGTGAATACATTGGGCCATTTGATGAGTATTGTCGCAGCCAAGGTATTCGGCACCAAAAGACAGTTAAGAAGACTCCACAACAAAATGGCGTTGCCGAGAGGATGAACCGCACCATTGTGGAAAGAACAAGGTGTTTGCTCTCACAAGCTAAATTGCCAAGATCCTTTTGGGGTGAGGCAATGAGTACAGCGGTTGACTTGATCAATTTATCTCTTTGCTATCCTTTGAATGGTGATGTTCCTGAAAGAGTTTGGACTGGCAAAGATGTGTCTTATGAGCACTTGAGAGTGTTTGGTTACCGAGCTTTTGTTCACATTCCAAAGGATGAGAGGTCCAAGCTTGATAGTAAGTCAAGACAATGTATTTTTCTTAGCTATAGGCGTGATGAATTCGGGTATAGATTATGGGATCCAGTCGACAAGAAAATCATTCGAAGCCGTGATATTGTGTTTCTTGAAGACCAAACAATTGAAGACTTTGGTAAAGGTGATCAACCGGAGCCAAAAACTAGTGATCTCATTGACATGGATCCATCTCCTTCATCTCCAGTTGATGATGAAAATGGGGGAGATGTGCAGCCACCTATTGAAGATGTGGAGGATGATGCTAATCCTAATGAAGTTGAGCCAGAAATTGACGAAGAGCATCCAACTCAAGAACCGCCACCACAACTTGAGTTGAGAAAATCTACAAGGGATCGACAACCTTCAAGAAAGTATCCTCCCAATGAATTTGTGTTGATTTCTGATCAAGGGGAGCCGGAGAGCTACCGAGAAGCAATTGAGCATGCAAAGAAAGGTGATTGGAAAAAGGCCATGGAAGAGGAGATGAACTCCTTACTTGAAAATCACACTTATGATTTAGTGAAGTTGCCTAAAGGGAGGAAAATTTTGAAAAATAAGTGGGTTTTCAAATTGAAGAATGATAGGAAAAATCTGAGGTACAAAGCACGTCTTGTTGTGAAAGGCTTTGGGCAAAAGAAAGGCATTGACTTTGACGAGATTTTCTCGCCGGTTGTGAAGATGTCTTTTATTCGGGTTGTACTTGGCATGGCTGCAAGTATGAACCTTGAAGTTGAGCAACTTAATGTGAAGACCGCATTTCTTCATGGTGATCTTGAAGAAGAAATTTACATGGAGCAACCAGAAGGTTTTGTAGAGAAAGGGAAAGAGAAATTTGTTTGCAAATTGAAGAAAAGTTTGTATGGTCTCAAGCAACCCCCGCGGCAATGGTACAAAAAATTTGACTCTTTCATGATGAATAATGGTTTTTCTAAAACCACTTCGGACCATTGTGTGTTTGTGAAAAATTTCCCGAATGGCAAATTTATTATTCTTTTGCTTTATGTTGATGACATGTTAATTGTGGGTCAAGATTCTACCATGATTAACAAGTTGAAGTTGGAGTTGAGCAAGTCTTTTGCTATGAAAGATTTGGGACCGGCAAAACAAATACTTAGTATGAAAATTGTTCGTGATTGCAAAGAGGGACTGATTTGGTTGTCTCAAGAAAGCTACATTGAGAAAGTTCTTGAGAGGTTCAACATGAATAAAGCAAAGCCGGTTGATTGTCCACTTGCAGGTCACTTCAAGCTTAGTTCGAATCAATGTCCTACAAGTGAGAAAGACAAAGAAGAGATGTTGAAAGTTCCTTATGCTTCAGCAGTTGGTTCTTTGATGTACACCATGGTTTGTACAAGGCCGGATATTGCTCACGCCGTCGGTGTAGTGAGTCGGTTTCTATCTAATCCGAGTAAAGAACATTGGGCAGCGGTAAAATAGATTCTAAGATATCTTCGAGGGACTTCAAAGGTGTGTTTGTGTTTTGGGGATGGTACGCCGATGCTTGATGGGTTCACAGATTCTGACATGGCTGGTGATGTTGATTCTAGGAAATCTACTTCGGGGTATTTGATGACTTTTGCAAGGGGAGCTGTGGCATGGCAATCTAAATTACAAAAATGTGTTGCTCTCTCAACTACCGAAGTTGAATTTATTGCCATTACAGAAGCTTGCAAAGAAGAGTTATGGTTCAAGAAATTTTTGCAAGAGTTGGGTTTGAAGCAAGAAAAGTATGTACTTTATTGTGATAGTCAAAGTGCTATTCACTTGAGTAAAAATTCTACTTTTCATTCGAGATCGAAACACATTGATGTGAGATACCATTGGATTCGTGATGTGTTAGACTCGAAATTGTTACAACTCGAAAAGGTTCACATAGATGATAATATCTCGGATATGTTGACAAAGACTTTGTCGAGGGACAAACATTTAAAGTGTCGAACTTTGGCGGGTATGGTTGATGTCTCCACCTAAGTCGGTAGGGGGAGAATTGTTGGGTATACCTCCTTATTGGAGTGTGGGACCCAATTGGTTTTGGAAAAAGAGTTTTAATTTGGCTTGGTTTAGTATAATATATTTTTATATATTATATTTGTGGAGGCCCAATCCAATTTGGATACAATTAGGGTTTGATTACAAAACCCTAGATTCACAATATATACATATATATTGTTTGGTTCTTCAAAAAGGGTGTGGCGGCTACAACATATTTAATTATTTGGTGAGCTTGGTTTTAGTAGATAGAGCAGCAGGTTTTGATCAAAATTTTGTGGGTTCTTTGTGAGTAATTTTGATGCTATTACAGTCTCTGTTTTGAAGATAGTTTGGTTCGTTATTTTGGGTCTTCTTCAACTCTGATTCTGAAGATTTTGGTTCATCAATTTGGTGAGGTCTTTCCTCTTGTTTATTTGTGATTATTTGGAATTCACCTAAGGGTGGTTTGTGAGACCATTTGTGTCTCGTTTGTAATCGTTTGGAACTTATTTGGTTGATAGTGGAATCGGATTTCGATCCCGTGGACGTACCTCACATTGAGGGAACCACGTAAAAATTCTTGTGTTGCCTTTGATTTAATTTTTCCGCATTAGGTTTTATTCCCATTGATTGATTTACTTGTGGGGAATCACGTCGATTTTTCCTAACATGTCTGTAACAAATTACACAATTGATAAAATACCTCTCTTTCCATTCGAAAATTTTCAAATATTCTTGTTTGATTCCCTTCTTGTAATTCTACCATCCACATCCCTCTTGTTAAACAAGATGTCCTACATGGTTCTTTTATCAAATAATTTGTTTCATATGTCGCTGCAACTGTAGCCGCCGTAGCTAAGAGCATATTATTATTTTGTTGTGTTTGCGATGTGCTGCCTTCATCGTCAGTATCTTCATCATCATGGTCATCATTCCATCGTTCTTCATCACTGTTACTCATCTTTAAAATACCTACTCATTTAAAAGGTTTAGTTACTATTCAATTCAAACAAAAATAGGGTGAGATAAAGAGTTAATATAAATTCAAAATTGGCAACTTAAATTGTTAAATCAAACCCACTATATTCACAGCAAGATTCAAAACAATGTGAACAAATAAAAGTTACTAAGGGATAAAGTAAAGTTATTTGATAGTGTTTCTATTAAGAACAACCTTGTTTTTACTTTAGAACAATACTACCAAAATCCAAAACAATAACTTGGCTTTGGAACTTCCAAGATTGACCTTACCCAGTAATTTGTAACCAGAATTGGAGTTTACCATACCACTTGTCACACTAACGGTCCAGATTGTAAACTATATCCAGTAGTGGAATAGTTACATTTATAAAAACCGTAATTGGGTTGAGACCCAAATTTTCAAAATGGCATGGTAAGCATTTCATTGTCCCCTAATTGAAAATATATATCCAAATGGCCAAATGTGATGCATGTTGTGTAAATGGCACCCCTACTTGAGCATTCAAGCAAGTCCAAATGTGCCTCTCAAAAGTTTGAAGGACTCCATAGAGAGCCAAACGGACTTGACTAAAGCCAGAGGCCAGATGTAAACTAAACAGTATGTGAAGCCATACCTAGGCGAAAGGTTAAACCAGCTTAAACATGTCACGAGTTTTTATGACATGTAGTGCTTCCACATTGACAAGTAGCATAAGCTAAACATTATTAAGCAAGACATGTTTATAAATGATTTTGAAGCTTGGTGAAGCCCACATTTAACAAAGGCTTGGATTTTTGATGTAGCATGCATGGTCATATTTGTTTCAAGGAGAATGACTAAATATAAGGCTACCAATTATGTCATCCATTTATTCCAATTAAAGAAAACCAGAGTTTCTATATTGGTCATCTCCTTTTTCTGTATTTTTGATAAGTAATCGTAAGGTTTCAAAAAAAGACACATGAAGGGAATGGCACCATTGGGCAAGAGTTAAACATCATTGTAAATTCCAAAATGAAGAAATATGTAAATATCATTCAGATACTTGGACAAATAGATGTAATTCATATAAAGAAATATGTAAATACAAAAATGAAATAGGTGAAAGATTAAAATGTAAAGCAAGAAAATTATACCTTCAACTTCAACAAAATTATACCTTCAACTTCAAAAATTATACCTGGAGAGATTCAAGTGTAAAGGAAAAAAATGTAAAGCACAAAAATTCAACATTCACCATTCACCTACATATACATATATATAATCTTCACCATTCACCTACCATTCATATTCAACTAACATTCAACAAGTCAACCATTCACCTACCATTCAACTGAAAAAATGTCACCTACCCACCAACCGTTCAACCATTTAACTAACAAAGTCCAACATAATATTAATAAAATTCGAAATAATGAGTCCATAATTAATAGTCCAACATAGTCAATATTAATAAAAGCAAAAATTAGGAAAATATTGCAACAGTCCACAATTAGTAAAATAAAAAGTCCAACAAAACAGTCCACAATTAATAATAAAAGTCTTAAGAACAACCAGGCAGTCCACAATTAGCCGCGATAACCTGTGGTGGTCTTCTCCATCTCAATCTCCAACTTTAGAAACCTAAGCCGAACTTCATCCGTAGGAAGAGTCATGAAACACTCATGACGCTTGTCTCGTAAGAACAATCGGGCAGCCCATACATACAGCTCATCATCCGAGGACACACCAGGGATGTTTTCCAGCTTCGCCAAACATTTTGCAATTGAAGGATATCTTGATGAGGTCTGTGTTGAAGTTGCTGAAGATGACTTAACCACATTGACTATACGATCAAGTGTCTTGTTAATTAGAGCTGCACCAGTAAATTTCTTCTTTGTCTTGCTCTTGGTTGATGAACCATCAGTGGTTGATGAATGCTTTTTGTTTAACTCAGAAGGATGAACCACCTCCAAATCATCATCATCAAGACATTCAGCATCATGTGGGGTATGAAATTCCTCCATATTCTCATCAGTGTCAGGCATAACCCCTGAGCTAGGAGTGTATGCCCATTCTCTTGTAGTAGCTGCATCTGAGAATAGTATGTCTAAGTCTTCACTAAATTGCAACGACATACGCCGGAATTTAGCAACATCAGGATACTTGTGCAACAATTACAAAGAAAAAATTTAGCATTTACAAGTATCAAAATTTGGTGTGTTTAAACACACACACACACCAAAAAAAGAAAAAGAAAAAGAATATGTACATTAAGAAATTTAAATACCTCCAATTTCTTGGTCCACTACTCATCAGATGCAGATATAGCTCCAGTTAATGTATCATGGCCTAAGCCTGTCTCACCCCTTAACAGATTGTTCCACAAAAGCCAATCTTTTTTCAACACATCCCAATGGTTTTTCATTTGTATTCGTTGGTATGCTTTTCCAGTCATAGTTTTAAACGTAGTTATGACATTTTTCCACCCGACCCTATCTAAATGTGTACCAGGTCTGTGTCCGACCTTCACTTGCTTAACACAAAGCTTAATAAAGATTTCATTTGATTTTGCATCCCAATGAGCCTTAACAGATGGTACTTGAGAGGATTTTCCCTTATTCTTCCTATTTTCAGATTGTGTTTCCTCTTGGGTACTCATTCTATGAAAGAAAAAAAATTGTTTAACACATACTCATTCATCATTGGTTGCATTAAAACATAAGATTAGTACAAAATAACCATATATGGTAACTACAATAGATGTCTCATCATTGGGTACACAACTTAGCCAAAAAACACTTGATCTAAAAGCCACCTACAATCATTTGAAGAGTAATGCAACTTACAGAACAATACAAATTGTGAGCAAACCCACAACAAGCTGCTTCATAAATGTTACGGATTGCTCAAGCATTTGGTTCTTCACTTTTAGTCCTACAGTCTCGATGTTTTGATTTTCATAAAGATTTGTCTCGTTCCTCTGCCTCTCTACCATCATCATAGATTTTGGGGTACACCACCTCCAAAATTGAGAATTTCTCTTCTCACAAATTACATACAGTCTTCCTTTTGATGGCTTCTTCGGTAACCCTTATGGCAGCTCTTACACCACACTCACATTTCAAAGCCTTATACCTCAAATCCAAGGTCTCAGCACTGGAAGAATAGTTACTAGAGGATGACATGCCTCTGTAGTAATTAGGAAGAATTGAATCCAAATCCTCTAAAATTGATTGGGAACTTAAAGATGTTATACATGACTAACATTATTGTCCATGACCAACTATGTAAACGGAAAGAGTTTTCATGGTTTGTATTAAGTAACCCTTATTGATACTAAAATGAAAATATTTGCACACTTTGGCCTTGCAAAGACCAAAAAAAAAAAAAAAAAAATTGAAACTGTTTTTGGTTCAGCTACACTTTGGACACTTTGGATTTAGTAACCTTTATTGATACAACATGTTTTTGGTTCAGCTACAACTTCCTAACCCAAACCTAAAATGGGAAAAGTTGGAGGACTAGATGAAATTTGGATCAAGTTTGAAAGTGTTTGGATGATGCAGGAACAGTTTGGTTGACCAATCAGTTTAACAAAATCTTAAATACTACAAGGACTTTTGTTGAATGGAGGAAAAGTACATTGGTTCCAATTTATAAGAATAGAGGTGATATTCAAAGTTGCACTGATTATCATGGTATTATACTAAGTTATAACTTGTAAGACGTCATATAGTGAAATTTTAGGATAGAGTAATGAGCGGAGATAAAGCATAAAACAATAGTTTGAAATTAAAAAATATGGACAGTTCTGATAACAAGAGTAAAGAAGATAACTTGTACTATAACTGATAATTGTTCAACAAGAGTTCTGATAGAGTTGTAGTAAAGAAGATAACAAAACTCCCTAAAAATAAAAAATGGATACACAGATTTTTTTTAAAATTTTTAATTTTTTTTTTTTGGGTAATCAACACTTGAACACAATAACGAAATCAAATAGAACCTTTTTAGGAAGGAAGAGACCAGAACGAAATCAAATAGAAGCACTGTATCAAAAGCCAAACAATGAACCTTTTTAGATCTTTTGAGTCACATGGAATATACTGTCACAATTGAAGCAACACAAATTTGTTATTTAAATTGGAACAACAGAGAATAATTTCAGAGAAAAATAACATTAATTTACAAAAATTAACATTAATTTCAGAGTAAATAAAAGTTCAATTCACATTAAGATGTTATTTATGAAAATAAATTAAATGACAAAAAAATAAAATCAATATATAAATAACATTCTTGAACTTCAGTTCACATTTCACATACAGACACACACAAATTTTATAGAAAAGAAGGGGGGGAAATAAGAAGAAGTTCCACATCTAATATATTCAGTCATATATCTTCCGCTTCAAAAACAGAGCATACATTTCTTCGAGAGAGAGAGATGACAAATAAGGGAGAAGGCAAAGCCAAGGGCAAGATGGAAGAGGAAAATTCAGACGGAGAGGCCGCATTCAACTCGAAACCAAAGGGTGAATCGAAGGAAGAAGAGAGAGTGTGATCTGATTTTGGTCTGTGTAAACCCTAGCTCAATGTGTGTGTGTGTGTGTATATATATCACAAACAAAAAGCATGAACTCTTACCTTTTTGGTGCAGATCTTGGAGAAATCTTCGACTTCGATCGACTGATCTTGGAGAGATGTGGAGGATCGTCTTTCGTCGCCAAGGAAATAAGAAGAGGAGTGTGAGGAGAGGAGTGGGCTAGGGCAACGAAAGAGGGCTTATATAGTGGCATAACTGTAATTGTTAAAGTTTTGGAGGGGCATTTAAGTCATTTCATGCCCCTCCAATTAGCTGCGCGCTTAAGCGAAAATCTGTAAGCATCTCCGGAGCAGCTTCTCCAAATTGGCCAAAAATGGCTTTTTTTAAGCTATAATCTAGTGCTTTAAGCTGCGCCAAACACATCATTCTAGCTTAATTTAAGTCATAAGTCGAAATAATCAGCTTATAAGTTTCACCAAATAAGGCTAATGTGAGGGCTATGCTCAATCAACATAAGAGTTCTAAGCCTTATGGGAACCCAAAGGTTCTGACTAGGCCATATAGTGGCTAGCAGCAGCAATTTGGTGCATCACATAGTGGCCATCAACAATTTGGAAGGCCATATAGAGGGCATCAACAATTCGCCAGACCATCTAGAGGATATCAGCAGCAGCATCATGGCCTAAGAGTGAGGCCAGAAATGCAACTAGTCCAGCCAAGAATGGTGAAACCTCCAATACCATCCCATTTGGAATGGCAAGGAGTGTCACATCCAAAGTTTCCTATGAGTGGTTGGAGACCAATGGGAGAAACAAGAACTCAGAAAAGGAGAGAACAAAGAAGGTTTCATGCTATGATGTCCATTGTTGCAGGGGATAAACCATCTGGAAGACAAGACTTATTGTGGACTAGGAAATGATTGGTTCCTGCTGCTAAAGGAAAAGAAATGAAAGGTTCAATCAGTACAACCAGTTTAGATTTTGAAAAGAAAAATAGGGCTAGAAGAGATTGAAGATAGACCTGTGGGTAAACTTTTAGAGAAGGCTTTGTTAAGGCAAAAGCTGAAACAGTTAGAGAAAGATCTGATGTTTGATGAAGAAGATAACAATAACAAAAAAGATGTGGTAATGAAATATGATCAAGATCAGGAGATGGTCATTGATAACAAGAATGTTAATGAAAGGGTTGAAGAAGATGAAGTGAAATTAGATAGCTCTGGTAGTGACTTTGGAGAGAAATTGGCTGCCATTCATTTTGGTTCTTTGCCCCCTTTCAAGGAGTGCAACATGATTATGGCCATCCCACAGAGGTTTCAGGCCAAACCAAACCAGCCAGATAACTTGGCAGGTGATGTTGAAGATTTGACAGAACCAGCTGTTCAGATAGCAATAGTTGAGACACAGGCCAAGCCATTGAGATCAATCGAGGTCATTAAGTCTGTCGATGGAGAGAAAGTTGTGCTTCAAAAACCAGAAGATAAGCTTATTAAGCATCTGAGGCCTCTGTATGTCAAGGCTTTTTTGGATGGAGTACCAGTGGAAAAGGTGTTGGTAGACAATGGAGCTATTGTTAACATTCTCCCATCTAGGACACTGAAGGCTATTGGAAAGTCTGTCGATGACTTACTTTCTACTGAGGTAATTTTAAGTAATTTTTCTGGTGGATCATCTGAGGCTAGAGGAGTAGTAGCTTTACAGCTTCAAGTTGGTTCCAGATTAATGGAAATAACTTTTTTTGTAATAGACTCCACTTCTAATTACAATGTGCTTCTAGGTAGGGATTGGATTCACCTTAATGGGTGTGTACCTTCGTCTCTACACCAAGCATTAATTTTTGTAACTGGTGATGGTTAGAATAAAAAAGGATCGGAAATCTTTTGGGCTGATGCAAATCCTTTTGTTGCTGATGTCAACAACATAGAGGTTGTGTTGTATGATGAGGATTTGGGCCCAGTTGTGATTGATAAAGAAGAAGTCAAATCGCAAGGGAAAGGCTTAACAACTGAAGGGTTCAAGGCCTTCATTGAGGAAGGTTTTAAGCAGATAGGCCAGGAATTGGCCAAACCAAGCCTGATGCAGAAGCAGAAAAGGCTTATGATAGAGGAAATTACTGAAGATGAGGGGTGATGCAAGTGCAAGTAACAGAAGAAGACAAGCTGGATGAGACAGCTGATATAATTAGATCTACTTTTTCTAGGCTTTTTTATTTCTTTTTAGAAAGTAAGTTTAGCCCTAAGTGTTTGCCTAATTGTTCTTGGGCAGAATGTGTAATCGACAGTAGCCTTTTAAATTATAAAGAGGTGCAACTGGAACATCTGAAGGCAGCTCCTGCCAAACTTGATGATCTCAACACAGATGTGCAGGATCCTTTAGAGGAATATAATTTAGGAAGTAAGGCCTATAAGAGGCCCATCTATGTAAATGCTAATCTATCTAATGAATGTAAGAGCAAACTAGTTAGTTTGCTTTCTGAGTGTGTGGATTGCTTTGCATGGACTTATGAAGAAATGCCTGGATTAGATAGAACATTGGTGGAGCATAGACTCCCAATTAAAGGAAATTTTATTCCTCATAAACAACCCCCAAGAAGGATGACTAATGAAGTCACCTTATTGGTTAAGGAATAAATCGAAAGGTTGCTTACTGCAGGTTTTATTAGAATAGCTAGGCATGTTGAATGGCTGTCTAATATTGTCCTTGTAATGAAGAAGAATGGTAAGTTAAGAGTGTGTATATATTTTAGAAATTTGAATCTAGCAACTCCTAAAGATGAATATCCTATGCCAGTGGCTGATCTGTTAGTTGATTCAGCAGCCAAGAGCAAGGTTTTGTCCTTTATGGATGGACATACTGGGTATAATTAGATCTTTATTAACCCAGAGGATACACATAAGACAACATTTAGATGTCCTGGTGCCTTAGGGACATTTGAATGGGTAGTCATGCCTTTTGGATTAAAGAATGAAGAAGCAACTTATCAAAGGACAATGAACTTCATTTTCCATGATTTGATTGGAATTATTTAGAAGTTTATATAGATGATGTAGCCATCAAATCTGACAGTTTTGATGAGCATTTAGAACATTTGCAGTAGACATTTCAAAGAATGAGGACATACAAACTCAAAATGAACCATTTAAAGTGTGCATTTGGGGTATCTGTTGGAAATTTCTTAGGCTTTGTAGTACATCACAAAGGAATAGAAGTGGATGCTAATAAAGCCAAAGCCATTATGGGGGCAAGACCTCCAGCCAACAAGAAAGAGTTTCAAAGTTTTCTTGGAAAAGTAAATTTTTTGAGGAGATTCATAGCTAATTTGGCTAAGGAAACTTTAGCATTCTCTCCTTTAGTGAAAATTAAGTCAAACCATGAGTTTAAATGGGAAGTGTGCCATCAAGAAGCTTTTGACTTGCTCAAAACATACTTGACAAACCCTCCAGTGCTTATGCCACCAATGGTAGGAAAGCCTTTGAAATTGTATATATTAGCCTCTGACCTGTCGATTGGCTCAAGAAAATGATATGGGTCATGAAAAAGCCATTTACGACCTAAGTAGAAGGTTAAATGATGCTGAAAATAGATATGATTCTGTTGAGAAATTGTGTTTGGTGCTTTATTTTGAAGCCATTAAATTGAGGCCTTATTTGCTGCCAACAGAAGTGTTTGTAATTGTACAAACAGATGTTATTAAATATATGTTGTCTAAACCAATTTTAAGGGGGAGACAGGGTAAATGGATATTAGCATCAATTGAGTATTGTCTCAAATATGTGCTACAAAAAGCAGTCAAAGGGCAAGCTTAGGCTGACTTCTTAATGGAACACCCTGGCACTTTTGTCGATTTAGACCTATATGAGGTCAATTTGGTGGAAAGTGAACCATGGAAATTGATGTTTGATGGTTCAAAAATAGATGAAGGAGTTAGAGTAGGTATTGTGTTGATTGCGCCAAATAAGCAAATGTATCAGTTTTCATATCAATTGGAAGAACAACATGTACAGTCTTGTAATCAAGCTGAATATGAAGCCTTGATAATTGGTTTAGAATTGGCCATAGAATTCAGGATTAGAAGCCTCTATGTTTTTGGAGATTCCCAGTTAGTCATTAAACAAGTCTTGGGAGAGTTCAAATGTGTCAGTGGTGCTCTAGAAGATTATTTAATTGAGGTCAAATGGCTAACTAGTTTCTTTGACCATATCACATTCATACATAGGTTTAGACTGGAGAATAAAGAGGCTAATAAGATGGCTCAGGCAGCTTCTAGACTAAAAATACCTAAAGGAGCTCAGGAAAGGGTTATTCGAATTCAGAAAAGAAACTTTTCTACACTTAAAAATAGGTGTAGGAATTTCCTACCTATTTCACTTTGGATGTGACAGAAGAAGATTGGAGATTCCCTCTAATAAAGTACCTATCGAATCCCAGTGAAAAAAGCAGTAGGCAGGTGAGGTTTCAAGCCCTAAACTATGTTATCATGGGAGATGATTTGTTCAGGAAGGCTCATGATGGTTTGACTCTGCTTTGTATTGGTAAATTAGACCAAATGAAAGCTATGGCTGAAGCACATGAAGGAATTTGTGGAGCCCATCAAACTGGTGATAAAATGAGATGGCTGATTAACAAGTACGGTTATTTTTGGCCATCTATTAGAAAAGATTGCATAATGTATGCAAAAGGATGTTAGAGTTGCCAAAAGCATGGCAATATTCAAAGGGTACCAGCTACCAGCCTGTATTCAGTGGTTAAACCTTGGCCTTTTAGAGGATGGGCAATGGATTTAATTGGGCAAATTTTCCCAGCATCTTCTAAAGCACATTCTTACTTATTGGTAGCCACTGACTATTTTACTAAATGGGTAGAGACAATACCTTTAAAAGTGGTGACACAGGTCCAAGTTATTGAGTTCTTGAAAAGGAATTTGATACATAGGTTTGGTTTACCCTAATCTATCACTATCGATCAAGGTACAGTGTTCAATGGGGATGAGATTAAAGAGTTTGCCAAAGAATATGACATTCAGATATTAAACTCTTCACCATATTATGCCCAGGCAAATGGACAAGCTGAGGCAACAAACAAGATCGTCAAAAATACTTTAGAGAAAATGATTGAAGACAATCCTAGAGATTGGCATAATCTCTTGTCAGAAGTGCTTTGGGCTTATAGAAATTCCAAAAGGAACAGTACAGGTACAATTCCATATGAGTTGGTTTATGGGCATGATGTTGTATTACCTTTGGAAGTGACAGTGAGATCCAATCGACTGGCCAAGCATTTGGATATTCCTATGGATGAATATTCAGAGGCACTGTCGATTGAGTTGCAAGATTTAGAAGGAAAAAGAATTGTGGCTTTTAATCATTTGGTGGCTCAGAAAAAGAAAGTTGAGAGAAGTTATAACAAGAAAGTTAAGAGTAAATTATTTTCTGAAGGAGAATTAGTGTGGAAAACCATTTTACCAATTGGATTTAAGAGCCCAGAATATGGTAAATGGTCTCCAAATTGGGAAGGACTATTTAAAATACATAAGGTTCTTAGAGGAGGAGCATATCATCTTGCTTCTTTAGAAGGTGAGCCACACAGAAGGATAATTAATGGCAAGTATTTAAAGAAGTATTATCCAACCATGTAGGAATGCATGAGTACACATGAAAACAAAGATATATGACAGAAAGAATAAAGCCAAAAACAAATGTAATAAGTATTTTCATTTGTATCAGAAGTACAGAAGGACAAATAATGATTTTTTTTTTACATTTGGCCTAATCCCTTTGGAAACACATTGAGAGTCTGCTCCAAGCTTGAAGAGCAGACTGATGCTTTAGCTTATTTTGCCTAAGTTTGGTTTGGGCTTGCTTGAAAGCTAGTGGACCACTTTTTGCTTGAGCAAGAAGGCTTGGAATTTGCTGAGAAAGGTTGGCTTGCTCTTGTTCGATGGTAGCTTTTTGGGCTCTCACGTGGGCCAATTGAGTTTCTAACTGAGCGTCTTCTGCTGTAAGAGTGTTAAATTGAGCAATGAGGGATTGTGATCTAGCAGATGCTTCAGTTAAAGCATGCATTGCTTTCCTCACTTGCTCAGCTTGATTCTCAACAGTTTTTGGCTCAATCTAAAATTGATTGATAGCCATTAAATGCTGAGGAAGCTCTGAAATGAAGGTTTGAAAGATTTGCACTTGGTATGGATCAAAAAGTTAAGGCATCAGTGGTGCAATGGCTCCCAAATAGTCAGTCAAAATTGTAGTTTGAGAGAGAGCCAAGACATCTAATGGTTAACCAAGTAAATTAAAAAGTTGTTCAATAAGTTCTTGCTCTTCATTGGATAGTTGCTTCAATTTTTCTTTAACAGTTAAATTAGTAACCGTTTCTTGAACAGCAGAAATTCTTAAAAGTAAATCTTGAATGGAAGAAGAGGAGATAACTACAGGCTGTAGTTATAAAAAGTAAAGTTAACAAATGAAGAACAGTGAATATGGAAAATGATATGAGCAATTATTACCTCTATGACAGTATGAGGTGAGGTAGAAGTACCCAAGATCTCTCTTGAGGGACTTCGAGCTGGTGTAGTCTGCACCCCCATGTCAGCAGTCAATGATGTTTGAAAAGGCATCTCAGTCTTGCATAAGAGAATGAAAGGGATCTAAGTATATATATATATAAATAAGAGTAAGGTGTATAGGAGAGAAAATGTTACCTGTGTTGGAAATGACTAAGTAATGGAAGCGATGATAGTTGGTTGAGGAACTCTCATATCACTTGAGGTTGATTCATCATCTAAAACCTCAGTGTTAGCTTTGTCAACTTCATTTAGAAGGTTGTCATCTGGCTCAAAAACATGCTAATGGATAGGAGAACCTCTGTCGATAGGATATGTGTGGCTGTCAGAATTAGTGGGTAAGTCAATTGGAGCTTCTCTGACATGGTCTGAATTAACTGGATCTTCTTGAGCATGTTCATGAATTGTTGATTCTTCTGGAGAAGAGGCCACACGAGGAAATGTGATGACTTCATTAGTTCCATGTGGCACCTCTCTAAGAGGGAAGGCCATTAGGTCTCCTAAAGCCACTTCTTGGGGAATTTCAGACAAAATTTGAGCCAGTTCAGGAGCCAAGTTTCTTAAAATGGCTCTTCTTTGGTCAATTTGTTCTTTCTCAAGGGGGTTTGGTTGAGACTCTAGCAATTCAGTTTGGCTTTCAGGAGGACTAACTTGTGCCTCAGCCAATTCTTCATTCTCAGGAAGAGGAGGAGGTAGGTTGGTATGAGTTTCAGGTATATCTTCATAAGAAGAAGAAGAGGTGGCCAAAGAAACAAGTCTTCTCTTTTTGTATGACTTAAGATATGTCTGAAAAAGAAAGAGGAAAATGTTAGATAAGCAAAATAGAATGTCATTATGTTTAAAATGATAACAAAATTGACAGATTGAGTAAGATTCATACTATTATGGGACGAGAAGATGAACTACTGGAAGAAGAAGAAGCTGGTGCAGCAGGAGCTTGTGAAGGAATTGGTTGTTCTTGCTTTCTTTTAGGTCTCCTTACAAGTGCTGCACCACTAGAAAAGGAAGAAGCTGGTGCAGCCGGAGATGGTGGAGGAATTGGTTCCTCTTGTCTTCTTTTAGATCTCTTCTCATGTGTTGCATCACCTTCCGATGTTGGTTGAGAAATACCACTTTCTGGTTGTGATTAAGATGCAAAGAATTTTTGAAGTTCTTCTTCTCTAGTTTGAACCCTTTGTTCAGTCTTCACACCTAGGTTGTAAGGTGTGAAACCTTCAGCATTGGTGGTGTTTAAAGGATTACCCTTATGCTTTCTTTTCTGGATAGTGGAAGTAGGCATTTCTATAGCCAAAGTAATGGCTTTGACTGAGGACTCAGCTGCATATATGTAGAAGAGATATATACTGTTATACACCCAAAAAAGAAATTTTAACAAGAAATAGAAAGTAAGAAGGAGATAGTTGTTTACCAATGCTCATGGTCACTCCTTTTTTGTTGTCAGGATGTACATTCCAGAGGCATATTTGAGTTTGTTTATTAAAGATTACTGCATTCATAAGAAGCCACCAGTCTCTGAATGTTGTAGAGAGTAAGGGTGTAACTTTGCAGTGGTAGAAGCTGAATTGATCAAATAGTTCTTGATTGTGGGCTAGAAGGGCCTCCACAACTATTTGATGTTTGAATTGAATTCTAGCTCCAACTTGCCCATGAATAATGGGATGAAAGTATGGGTAGGGAATAGTTTGATAGAGGCTCATTTGCCTAGCCCATTAACAAGGGTTATAGCTTTCAAAATTGCAGTTAGAAATTCTGCTAGTTGGAAGGGACCCTCCCACTAAAATGTGTCTTGGAGTAAGGATCTGAGCCCAAAAATGCTTTTGTTGTTGTCTCAACTCATCACCCAATACAGAAGGATCATCATAGACATAAGTGAGTCTAGATGAGGTATAGTGAAGTTGGTGAAAAGGGATGAAAAGCTGAGGATCTCTGTCAATAGGTAGTTCGTAAAGAAAAGTGAACACCTTAGTGAAAGAGTTAGAGGTGGCTGGTCTAAAGGAAAGAAAAAACTTAGCATAGCTATAGCATGTAGGGAGAAATGGAGTTTGAGTATTAGGCCTAATCTCAAGAAAATAAGCATAAAGTCAGGCTTAGAAAAGCCAAAAAGGACCACCACCATTATGATCAATTTCTTTATCCACTAAACAAAAGAGACCTCTGTATAAGGTGCCTAGTAAAAAGGGGGTCAAGAGCCAATTCTATACCCTCCTGAATGCAAGTGGCTAATGCTAGGTATTCGTTAGTGATTTTCAAACCAGGAACACAGAGAAAATCTTGGGAAAGCCATAGTAAATAAAAAGCTATTCTTTTCTTATCTGTGGGTTTAAGGTCAGATTTTTGGTACTTTGTTTGAAATTTCCCATAACAGAGATCAGTGTCCAACTTGATAGGTGTTTTTGGAGTTAAAAGGGCACTGATATATTGACCAGAAAAAGGGAGGCTAGTTAAATGGACAACATCAAGAATAGTAGGTGGACATCATACCACAATTTAGAATGAGGGAATTACATAATGAAGACCAAAAACATGTAGCAACACCAATGGCCATTTGTCCATATCTAAAGAGAAAGTTGATAACCTGATGACATCATAAATACCTAAAGCTCTCCAGAGATCAATGTCGTATATCATCATTTGTTGGACCCATCGTTTCTAGTTTGGATTAGGTCTTTGCCATGTGTGTAGCAAATTAGGGCTGGAATCCCAATGGTTCCATGACAGCTTTGCTTTGTTGAAGAGTAATGTTTCAGTGTCTGCAACAAGATAATACTAGGTAAGCTCATCAGGGATGATTACATTGAAAGTAGGGCCCAGTTCTCCTTCTGCAGAGTTGCCATGGTGTGAGATAATGCAGCTGTTAAAGATGTTTTGACGCAGTAGCTACTGAAAATCAATTGGAAAGTGTTGTACAGGTGGTGACTCAGTTTGTTTCTTTCCTTTGACCTGACCTCGTTTGGGCGCCATTAGAGAGTGTGAGTAGAAGGATTTTTTCAAAGCTGGAAGGATGAAGAAGCAAATAGTAGAGAGAGATAGAGAATGGTGAAATGGTGATTTGAATTATGGTATTCAAATAGCTTGCAGTGGGCCTTTTTAAGTTTGGGCTTTATTTGATAGTTTGATCAGTTGGGATTACTCAAAGTTCATTTGGGCCTTATTAGAAGTTATAGATAAACAATCCAAATATTTAAATGCCCAACTTTATTTCTTTTCAATAATCATTCAAGGCAAAAACTCCTTTTTGTCTTGAATGAGGGGGCATTGTTGACACTAAAAATTGTATATTCTTTGTCGATTGTGTGTAACAAATGCAGAGAATTGGTCCAGCGGATGCTAAGTTTAAAGACCACGAGTTTCCACAAGTTTACAAGTGAAAAGTGAGTGAATATGAAGCCTAGAATACATAGCAAGTGACAGAAAGGAAGTGGTCAAAGAGACAGACGTGGTAGTTGTAGTTTTTTTGTCGATTCGTCAAGTAATGAATTGGAATGTGGCCAAACATGGCCCAGGTGACAAGCCATAAAGTTAGCATGCAAGGCATATAGGATACGTGTCATGTTTCCTAGGAGGGGAAAAGTTGCAGCAGAGAAGCAGTTACTGGCAGTTGCAGAGATCATGGGCATTGAAGTGGAAGTAGTTGGCTATATGATGGGACACGTGGCAGCAGAGCAGCAGTGAAGTTTAAAGACCAGAAATATAAAAGCTAGGAATTCGAAGTTAGAGAGACCTTCAAACAAATTTACAATCCTTATAGCATTAGGAGTAACTTAACTTAGTTAGTTCTTACTTAGGAGTAGTCTATCTGTAGTTCAGTTTCTGTAACTAAGAATTCTTTGTCGATTGTCATGTACATTGAACTGGGAGTTTAATTTTACTGATTAAATTCTAAGTTTGTTTGTTCAACAATTGATTTTTAGTTTATTCCTTCTTGTTTCTTCGCATTACAGGCTCCAAAGAAGTCCTTGAATCTGTCAAGGCATAGAACGTTCAGACCACAATTGTTTGATTTGTTGTTGTTTGTAAAAGTTTGGCTTCTCTATCGAATCACCCCTGTCAATTTGACTCAGACCAGATTTTTTGCTAACAGACACCTTCCAACACACCTTCCTGGACCACAAGATACAAAGATACAGCAGCTAGGCAAACGGTACACCAATCATAGGCCCAACCAAACTCTGATATCAAATTGAAAAGCTCAACCCACACTTCTCCTTAAAACCCAAGTATTAAGAAAAGGGAAAACCGAAACATTATAACTAGTACAGATAGGGCAACTCCAAGCAATGTAGGACATATTCCAACACAACGTTCATTCTCTTCAATTGGCATTTAACACTGACTGAGAAAGGGGGGCAATAGAGCATAAAATAACTAGTCGATACAATATTTTCAGATGGAAGGTAGCAAATATGATATCCTATGTTTCTTAAAATGAAAGAACAGATATTTAGTTGATTAATCCTTGGAAGTCTCATTCCATTGACATCCAAGATTTGGATACAAGTAATATTTTATTCACAAATTAGGTAAAATAGTGGAATGATCTAACATGACACGTATTGGACAAACTTAAATTAATGTAAGTTGCAGAATAATTAAAGAAGAAAGCATTTACTATAATCGTATCTACATCCAGCAAAAAAAGAGAAATGAAAGAATTAACAATCATCTTTGCTTTTGACCAAGTAAGAAACAACTGCTCTAACCGCTCCATGGTTTAAAATGAAACAAGATATGCGATTGATTGATCCTTGAAGTTTTGCACCCTTGACATTCATGATTAGATACAAATTTTCACAAATTTGTGATATTGCAAATAAAAGAGAGGGGAAAAACCTGTTAGATCAAACTTCACCCACATGACTCCTAAATAATAATTATTAAATAGAAATATAATTCAACAAAATCAACAATTGAAATTTTCAACTTACTGATTTCTATTGAAAGAAACATAATTTTCATGATCAAGATAACCCTATGCAGATACAAATGGTAGGCTCTTCTTTTTTATTTGTTTTATTGGGTGCTGACATAAACAGATGGTCTCCAACTTATTTTAGATCCAAAAAAGCTACTAGCAGTGCTACATGTATCAATTAATATATTAATTAGTTTATCAACACTAGTTATAACATTATTATTGACTCCACTCATTATACAAATTACAAATATTAAAAATCTTTTACATTATGCCACATTATTAATTAGTACACTAATTAATGCACTAATTGATGTAAATAGCACTATTCAAAAGCTACACAACCAAATCAAACATACATAAACGTGTTTAGAAGATGAAGCGTACGTTAGATAGATCTAATTTTGGTATTGTGTAAGAACATCCTTACTAGATTACCTAAATTTTACTTTGAAATATTATTAAAAAATTCATTTCCTATTTTAAAAATCACTTTTTCATTTAGTTCCCTCAACAAACTTTCTATTCTTTCTTTATTCTATTAACAAACTCCTAATTTTTTTTTCTATTCTATTAAAATATCATTTTTAATAATAATTTTAAAAGAAATAAAAATTATAAATGTGTACTGTAATCCCTAAGCAAAGCAAAGCAACTAAATAAATAATAATAATAATAATTAAGGGAGTTACAGTAACTCCCTATCCTACAAATAGGGAGTCACTATAGCAAATATTAGTTTAGGGTATGGTATAAGAGAGCTGATGGAGTGATATAAGAGAACTCCAACTCCCTAAAATAGGTAAGGGAATGATTTAAGGGGAGGGATGGTGGTGCTCTAAGTCACCTTCAGAATGAAACTGATCCACTTATTTATTTTATGGATACTTTTTCTAGATAACTAAAAAACTTCAACAACCAACAAAGAGCTAAGCAGTTCTTTTGTTTTCTTTTAGGTCATGTTTGTTTGGCGGATTAGGTTGGATAGAATTATAAGTACGGTAGAATTGAATGAGAAGATTAGTAAAATGGTGGTATTAAGTAAAAGATATAAAATAAATAGTGTTTATTTATACACCATTAGATTAATAATATGACAATAATATATATTACTTTATGATTTTATAGATTTTTATATATTTTAAGTATTTATATAAAATTATTATATATGATATTGTTATAATAAGAGAAAGATTCGGTGGATGACTCACCATATATATATATTATATATTAAATTATATATATAATATAAAATAAATTCTAACACTAAACCGTTGGATTGTTTTCACAAACCTATCTCCCACTAGGAAAAGTTAATCCCATTACAGTGTAGGAGTAGCATTTCACTCGAAGTAGCATTTCACTCGAAGTAACAGTCCATGATCAAATAAATCAACCAAATAAGTTATACGTGGACCCCATTTCATTCATACTTTAGTTCTCCCTCTGAGTCAGACAAACAAATGAGCCCTCAAGATGGTTTCTCAACAATCTCACTACTAACAATAGAGAAAACGTCCAACTTCTCTCTAGTCTCATTTTGATAATTTGGTTCATTCACTTTTTTTAGTCTATGCATAGATTATTTATTAAAAAAAATTTGGTCGATCTAATAATCATAATCATATAATTTTACCAAATTTATTTAAAAAAAATAAAGGATAAATTACAAACACACCCTCTAAGATTTACTTAAATTACAAATTACCCCTTTGTGGTTCCAGAAATTACATTATGCCCTCTAAGGTTTTTAATTTCATAACAAATAAGTCATTTTATTAATAAATCATAAAGTTAATTAACAGTTTTTAATAATGTTAAAATTTCATTTTATTTAATAATTTAGATAATTTTATTATTATATAGGTAAATAGTTAAAAATTTCATTTTTTCAATTAATTCTGTTAAATAAAAAATTCTGACAGGGAGATATTTGTAATTTTCCAAACCACATGGGACAATTTGTATTTTAAGCAAATCTCAGGGGGTATATTTATAATTTACCCAAAAATAAATGATAAATATAATAAAATCAAATAAATAGTGTTTATTCATGCACCATTGGATTAATAATACCATGATAATAATATATATTACTTTATAATTTTATATGATTTTATAAATTTTAATATATTTTAAGTATTTATATAAAATTATTAAAAATAATAGTATATTATAATTCAACTTTTTTTTTTTTTTTCAAATAGGATATAATTTATCTTTATAATATATGTATATATAATATTGTTATAATAAGAGAATGATTCGGCGAATGACTCACCATATATATATAATATTATTAAATTATAAAATATAATATAAGATTAATTCTAACACTAAATTGTTGGATTATTTTCACAATTCTGTCTTCCACTAGGGAAAGTTAATCCTATTGTAGTGTAGGAGTATCATTCAACTCGAAGTAATCATCCATGATCAAAGAAATCAACCAAACAAGTCATACGTGGACCTCATCTCATTCATACTTCAATCCTCTCTTTGAGTCAACCAAACAAACGAGCCCTTAGGATGGTTTCTCAACAATCTCACTGTTAGCAATAGAGAAAAGGTTTAGCTTCTATCTAGTCTCATTTTGATGATTTGGTTTATTCATTTTTTAAGTCTATGCATAGATTATTTATTAAAAAAATTTGATCGATCTAATAATCGTAATTATATAATTTTATCAAATTTATTTTTAAAAAATAAATGATAAATATAATAAAATCATATATAACTTATGTAATAAAATTGTTGGGCTACAATTAACAAAAATAAATGGAATTATCAAAAGTGAACCCACCACATGAGCCCAACATGGAAAATGGGCCATGGTAATTTCATATTCTCTTTGCAGCCAAACATGGGTAAATGGGCTCCCTTGGTAAAGTTTAATGCGGAACTGACCCAAAGGTCCAAGCCCAACATATTATGCCCCATTTAGGCCAAAAACAAATTTAATACTCCATTAAGTCCTCAAATTATCAATCAGACGAAAATATCCACAATATATCATCCAATTTACACGTGCGCAACCATCACCCATGATCATCTCAGTTTGATCAGTACACTGTCACATCTCCGCCGCTCGAAATCGCATTCTCAATCCTCCATCTCTCCTCTGTTCGACTCCATTCCCTCTGAAACCCTACCCTAACCACAAAACGAAACCGTTCATCTTCAACACAACACCAAGCCATTCATATTCTCCAATCGGCGACTCTCAACAACACGAAGAATCATCACCACTCTGAAAAAATTTCATAGTTCCTGACTTCCGATTCACAGAAATGGGAAAAAAAAGTAACATCTCTCTTCACTTATTCATTATTTTTTATTCAAATTTGTACATTATTCTTTCATATTTCGTATATACACATTTTACATACTTCAAAATGTATAAACTCTCTTTTATATATAATTCTCTATTTTAAAACATTCTAGTCCCCTATTTTTAAACATTCTAATCCACTATTTTTACACATAAATCCTTGTTTTTTGCACATTCAACACCTTATTCTTATTCTTGTTGTTCAATATTGGCTTTTCTTATTGTTATGGTTGAATACTTAATCTTGTTACTGTTTACAAAATACAATGGGCTGTTCTTATTGTTGATACTATTTATAAAAACTGTAACATCATACAGTTTCATTTCATCACTCTACAAGTAGCATATCTAAATTTATTCAAACTGCAAATGAAACTGCAAAATTACACAATTTAATCACTACTCAAAACAAATAGGTAACTTATTATAAAGTGCAAATCAAACTGTCAAATTATATAGTTTCGTAACTGTTACCAACAAATACTTCATATTAAACTGCATATAAAAATGCAAAATTATACAGTTTTGTCACTATAGTACTCATACCCTGTTGTCGCTTTCATTTTTTCAGAAATGGCTGTTGGAAGATATTGGAAGAAACAAACCCATATGCCCAAAAATCCAATCAGGGATTTAAGTATCTCCCCTTTTGAAAGTCCTTCTCCTGTATCCACTGAAATGCTACCAATATCTCCCCATCCACAAAAAACTCAACCACCACAACCAAAAACAACCAAACACCATAGACCCCACCAAAAAATCCACAAAACAACCACACTACCTACAAGAAAAAGCCCAAGAACTACACCACAGACCCCACCTACACAACAAACACCAACCACACCTCCAACCACAACAAAAACAAACAAAAGAAAGCCAACAAAAAAACAAGAAGCTCCTTCAACCAAAAAAAGAAAGCTCCAAGAAAGCCAATCAACTCCCAAAACAAAAACCAAGGCATCAAAAAGGAAAAAAGCAACAGTCCCTGCAAAGAGAGTCCAACAGTTTAATTACCGTTCCAACATCGGAACAATAATCAAACTATTGAAGGGGGTCAAATTCACAAATGCCCAACAAACAGGGCTGGGAAAAACCCCTTTTTGGCCCATTATAAATGCTCTCTCCTCAACACAACTGAAAGCCTCTTGGTGCAGATGTTACAATTCCATTGCAGCAGAAATGACAACACTCTACAACAAAAGAAAAAGAGCATTTATACTTGGCAAAAAGGAAATGAAACTCAAAAACAGTGATGTCAAGCTTATTTTTGGCATTGATTGTGGAGAAGACAGCATCACCACCAAATCCTATGCAAGACCAAAGGATTTTGAGCTTTCATTTTACAAACTTAGATACAAATCGGTAAAGAGATTGGATGGCAAGTCTTTGACCAAAATGTTTCAACAAACAAAAAAAAAAGAAAATCAACCAATGATCGTTAAGATCTTGGAAGGGTCATCACCCTTTACTTATGCTTGAAACTTCTCATGCCTACAACAGGCCATACACTCAATTGGAGTTTCCTCAACTATGTTGACAATCTCAACAACATCAAGAAGTACAATTGAGTTGAGGCAATAAAATACACACTGATGAATTCAATGGCAAATGCAAACAACAATCCAAGGCATGTCACTGGATGCGTCATGTTACTCTTGGTAAACACATTATTCAACTACTTCACATAAAAATATCAGACATCCACCTATTTCTAACTATCTAACGTATTTCAATTTTTTTTTACAGTACTGGTACTGTGAGCACAGTAAACTCCTCCGACCATCCAACAAAGAAGGCTTCCCAAGGTTTATGAAATGGAACCTTGGCAAAATGTACTCCAAGTGGAAACACATTAGCCTTGCTCACTTTGAAAAGGTATTCAAACTCTTCTATACTATCATAGCACAAATCTATTCAACAATCCTTTCACAGTCATTATAATAAAAATCATGTTATGAAACTGTCAAATTCTTCAGTTTCAAACAACACATATTCAACACTTGACTCACATTATTCACAGTACAAATCATATTATGAAACCGTAAAAGTTTGCAGTTTCAAAGCACACACTTATTTAATATCACTCATGTTATGAAACTGCAAAAGTTTACAGTTTAAATGCACAAATCTATTTCACATCACTTATATTATGAAACTGTAAAATTTTTCAGTTTCAAGCAACATATTTCGACACTTAATCCACATTACTCACAGTACAACTCATCTTATGAAACTAACCAATTTCACAGTATTACTGATATATGCCACATTGTTCCAATGCAGGTTGACCAAAGTGCTTTAACCCCAACTAAACAAGAAATACAGTTATTGCATATCAATCAAAGCACATCAACAGACTCTTCAGCAAAGAAACATGACCACAACAAGGACAATAAGCGAAAAAAAAAAAGACTATGAGGATGACTTTCTCAAAGAAGAACATCAATCAAAATCAAAATCAGAATCAGAATCAAAATCAAAATCAGAACAAGAAGAACAACAAAAAAAAAAAAAAGGAAAAGAAAGCCAAAACCATAAGAAGAACCAGAAAGTGATGAACAAGAAGAAGAGAATGATGATGAAAAAAAAACAAGTGATTGATGAAGAAGAAGCTGATGAAGAAGAAACTGAAGAAGAAGAAGAAGAACCTGATGAACAACAAGACAATGATGAAACAAAAGAAAGACAAGAAACAAAAGGTGATCAACAAGAAGACACTGATGAAGAAGAAGACCAACAACAAGAACAAGAAGAACAACAAACAAACCAGCAACAAGAAGTCAATGAACAAGAACTGACAGACTAACAAGAACTCCGAGAGAAATTTGAGATATTTCATGCACAAGGTAAACTCTTGTCTAATACTATAGCAAACTACAAAATTTAATTAAACTAACCAAAACACAATCCAACATTTTTATAAGTCATGACCAAGCACAAACATCAACCAAAGAGGACGACAAGGACAAGCTCATATTAGCCATGAGAGCACAAATGCAAGATATGGAACAAAAATTCATGGCTGAATTGCGTAAAAAAGAATATCAATTGAAGGAAATGTCCGCCAAAAAAACTGGAAGTCCCCAACAAAGATCAATGGTCAAGAGAATCAACCAAAAGTCAAGAAAACAAGCACATGACCCAGATTTTGAATACCAACCAATGACAAAAGCCAAAGAAGATACAAGGAACAAGACACAAACTGCTGCTGATGTACCCAAACCAACAGAGGGGACTGATGAAGAAAAAGAGAAGAAGAATGAAAAGAAAAAAGAAAAAATCGAAACAAAGACAGAACCTGCTACTAAACCCGAGCAAAAAGAGGGTGCTCATGAAGCAAAACAACAGCAGAAAGAAAAGATGCAAGAAGATATTGGCCAAGAGAAAGAAGTTGCTGCTGAAATCAACCCAAAAGAGAATGCCAATCATGAGAAGACACAACTTCAAGTATTGGAAAGTGATGATGATTTCAAGGAAGAATCAATCCAAAACAAGCCACTCGCCATTTCATGCCGCAAAACAAACAAGGTTTGACATAGCCTATCCAAAAAAGACCAAGACCAAATTTAACTCATCAACAACACACAATCAAGTGCTTGTGTTTGGTCTGGCAGCGAAGATGAAAATTGCATATACTTTTCAGATATATGCAGATTGACCAATAGGGAATCCTTATATGGGAATGTAGGTCTCCAACTGCACAATTTTATAGTTTCTGTTCATATTCAATAACCTATTCTACAAACCTAACACATTCTCATATATAACATGTTTCAGGTCATTGATGCCTTCTCAGAAATGAAATTGGCACTCCAACCAACCATTGAAGAATTTGAGAAACATGATCTAGCCTTTGTAAGAAATCCATACGCGGGAAGATCTTACGTTTTCTCAACACTCATCAATGTAAGCAAAACTTAACATACCTTTCAATATTATTCAAATTGCAAAATTTTCTACTTTCTTAACATGTCTTACTACATAGTTTTATAACATATTTCAAACATATATATAACTTATAGACTCCACTACAAAACCAAGATCAAGCACTGAGAGAAAAAATGATGGACAACCATTTTGCAAAAGCAATGAAAAACAGATATATCCATTTCCTAATCAACCATGACAACCATTGGACAATTGTGGTCTTTGACAATGCTAATGGGATATGGAGGCACTATGACTCTTTGAGACCAGCAAAAGATTGCCACAACAAGCACTTTGAAATTGCAAAGGAAATTGTAAGTTAAATAAAATTTCCTACTTAGTTCCATTCCTTTAAAAACATCTCAACTCATCACTATAACTAACAAAAACACCTACTAACTATTTTGTAGCAACAATATCAACTGAGATGGAATAAAGCATTACTCAGCAATCAAGGAAACATGTTATCATCTCAAAAGTGTGAGACAGTAATTGCATCAATTAAGGAATGCCCACAACAAACCCCACACTCGTAAGATACAAAATCAATAAACTAATCTTCCAATATGCTAAATTTTGCAGTTTTACCTAACTAATTAACTTCATCTAAAACTTTGCAGAAATGATTGTGCAATTGCTGTCTGCAATGTTATCAACCAATATATCAACTGGCAACCTGTGCAGAAATCACTTCGACCAACTGAGTGGGTCAAATTTCGAACAGAAATCATCAGTCAATTCCTCAATGATGAGAACCGATCTTGGAAACTTGAGCACTACCAAATGTTGACAAAACATACCAAATCATAGAAACAATGAACAAACTTCTTGACAATACAAATATTTAAGTGAACATATTTTTGTACTTTTTTTTAACATGTGACAAGTACTTTATATACTTTTGGGAATGATCTTCTTCTGGTTATTATGGTGAAAATGATTGTTGTCATTGATGTTGTTGTTGCTCTTCTTCTTGTTATTATTATTGTGGTTGTTCTTCTGATGTTTGTATACTTGTTTGTGGTTGCATATATTTTCATACATTAAATGTTGTTTCTAATAATTCTTCAAACTGTAAAATTATGCAGTTTCATCAGGTTGTTTTTCATAATTCTTAAAACTGCAAAATTATATAATTTTATTACTTAAACAAAAATTATGCTACACAATTATGCATCCAATTTCATGACTCAACAAATAGATGAATTGCATTTCAAAATTGAAAATAAAACTGCAAAATTTTACAATTTTGTCGCTATGAAATATGAAATAAATAAATCATGTAGTAAAACTGCATTTCAATGTTATACAGTTTCAATAATAAATTTTCAACAACCTTCTCAGCATTCCATAAAAATAAAACAAACCAAACCCACAAAAAAAAATAAAAATAAAAAACAAAACGAGACCGTTACAAAACAACTTCAATAACTAAAGAACACATCAAAAAATAAAAAACAATTCAACCAACTTTATTCATTACTTCCATAATACCAAGTATCACATTTTGTATTATCATAATTCCTCAAATTCAAATACAAATCCAAAAGAATAGACTGTGGCCTTAAATAGCAGCCCTGCACGTCTTCTTATTGTGATTCCCATATTTCAAACACCTCCCACACTTGATTTGCTTCACATTCTCACCCCTAGAAGGTATTCTCTTCTTCTTATTCCGCCCAGGTTGCTTCTTCGTTATAGGAGGTTTGATAATCGAACTATCGGCACCATCAAAGTCAAATCTCTCACTTGAAGGCACTGGATAAACAGATTCCTTGTATGACTCTCTAAAACAATCTACATGAAAAAAGGAATCAATGAAATCATACACATCTCTACCACTACTACGCAAAGCATGCACAACATGACAACAAGGAAAACCATTCAATTGCCATTCATGGCAAGAACAAGTCTGACTACCAATATCAACATAAAAAGAATTAGAAGAATGAACCTTAAGCAGAATATCACTAGCAACAATCACATCCCAAGACTTAGCTAGCTTCAAAGAGTCCACCAACTTCTTTTCCATAACTGGACACAATTTCGTAGTCCATCTTTTAGATTCAGCTTTTCCATTAGACAATTGAGTCATGATTTGAACCCTAATCATATCAACCATACAAGTAATAGACAACTCACTAGCCCCACCAATCCAATTATTGTAAGACTCAGCAGCATTAGATGACATCTCACCATAGCGTTTCCCTCTAAAAAATGCATTCGCCCACTTATCATTTTGCAAATCATCCAACATACTATTAACTCTACCATTCTCAACAATACACCTCAATTTCTCCATATAATGTTGGAAAGAAGCAACCGTTGGCGCATAAGCACATTTAACTAATATTTTCATCAAACTCAACTTATAGTTAGTACAAAGTCCCACCAATTTGTCAATCAAATTTCTCTTCAAATGATTCAAGCAATATGCATGATGTGCATTGGGAAAAACCACTGAAAGAGCGTTTAGCAATCCATGTTGACGGTCAGACACAAAGGTCAATCTCCGGCCTGAACCAACAACCTTTAACAACTGACTTAAGAACCACATCCAATTATCTTGATTTTCAACGTCAACAATCGCAAAAGCCAAAGGAAACAGACTTGCAAACAAAATAACATCAAACTGCAAAAATTAGCAGACTCACAATATAATAACACACTGACAAACCAAACCTATACTAACTGCAAATAAATCCATATCTTGATTACCATCCTTTGATGTTGCTGCAAGCAAATGCCCCTTGTAACGCCCTTTCAAGAATGAACCATCAACAAACAACAACGGACGACAAAATTGAAAGCCATACAAACATCCATGAAATGTCACAAACAACCTCCAAAAACACCCACTACTTTCATCCACATCTAATTCAAATACACTTCTCGGATTCGTTCTCATAGCCATGCTTATGCGCCAACGGTTGCTTCCCAGAGTATTCTACTGCTAGTTTTTGGCCCGTGAACAATACCCGTAGACAACTTCATCATACATTCAGCAGTTACTCTTGTTGCATCGTTCTTCAAATAATTCACTGCAAAACCATACTCAACTACATACTTAGCCAATGCAATGCGGAACGCCGGTACTCCACCTTCAAATTCTTAACCAACACTATGTATAATCCCCTTCCAACTAGCAGACAACAAAACTCTCTCTAGTTTTGAATAAAAACTAGGCAATAAACCACCAAAATCATCACAATCGTTAGCCAAAGAACTCTCACAAATTACAGAATCAATCCTACAAGAATTATCATCATCAACCTCCACAATTCTCTTATCACCCACAACAACATCAACAACATGAGAACCACTACAACCTATCATTGACAGCATATTCCCTAAATCATCATCACATTCAACAATACAATTAGAATATCCAAGAATAGAGAAAAACAAAAAAAAGTTACCAACACTCAACTCCTTGAACTTCGCAGATATTTTCTCAACAACTTCATGATAACTACATCCCTCACTAATCTTAATAGCAGCACAAGAATTTACTGTATTTGCACATTAACATGAAATACCCCTCCATACTACAAAATACAAACCAGCAAACAATTGTTCACAGATTCCAAACTGTAAAATTATACATTTACAACATATCAGTACCAACAGTGCACAATTCACAATTCCAAACTGTAAAATTATACACTTACAACATGTCAGTATCAAAACACCAGAATTCACAATTCCAAATTACAACTTCAAAACACATTACACTATACAACAAACAAAATCAACAAAATCAAAATCATTACACTATATCACATACAAAAATCAAATAAATAAGTATCAAACAAACAAAATTTATCACAAAACAAAAAACTAAAACAACATTGCCAAACACAAACCAGATATCATGCAAATTTGCTTATCTATATATACACACATATATGTATCGACAGATACAAACCAGATACACACACACAGAGATATATATATGTATATGTATGTATCGACAAATACAAACCAGATACACACAGAGAGAGAGAGAGAGAGAGAGAGAAAACGTACGCAGAGATCGTCTATACATAGAGATTCAGATTGCACAACCAGATCTACCTCACGGCACAATG